>AWOL01S0021434.1:27906-64695 GCA_000715115.1 Nicotiana otophora | reverse complement strand
CCCCCACAAAAAGAAGAAGAAGAAAGAAATGCAATTCCATTTTATTAATACATGTGCTTGGATCAATGGAATTTTCTTTATTAAGCCGCAAGCTTTTTACTGCAGGCAGAGACAGCAGAGGATTTGTATGAGTGGAAGACTGCCCTTGAGCATGCTCTTGTCCAAGCGCCAAGTGCTGCTCTGGTGATGGGTCACAATGGCATTTTCCGGAATGACACTATTGATTCCTTTGAAGGGTCTTTCCATCAATGTTAGTAAACTCTTTACTGTTATCTGCCAAGACTTTGTTTTCATCTTCAAATGCTCAGACGAACATTGATCTTTTCCATTTTTATTATTTCTGCATAAACATTGACCAGTTTACTTTTTATTCAGGGAAGGATAAGCGCCCTGTTAAATCTTTAGTTGTTGGGAGACCAATTCTACTCGCCTTAGAAGACATAGACGGAGGCCCATCCTTTCTTGAGAAAGCACTGAGATTTCTCGAGAAGTATGGTAAGCCCACCATTTGCTCCCTGGAAATATAATGTCGAGAAGCCCTTTGGTCTAGGTTACATGGTGACATTGTCGTGTGACCTTTTTGGTTTTGTACTTTCATCAGGAAGCTAGACCAGAAAAGTAATAGCAGTTGAAGAAAACTAGCCATGATTCAGACAACGATGGTAGTGCTTAAATGAAACTACAATAACCAAAAATATTTACACAATAATGTCACCATGTAACCTAGGCCAAATGGCGTCCAAGTTCTTGTAGCTTTTGCCTTTTCTTCTTTTATTGGATAGTCACTGATCTACTGCAGGAACAACTTACTGTCAAGAAGTTTCCTTTTCTTCTTTTCTGTTTAGTTCTTTCTGTTTTAAAGGAACAATTATATTGATATAAATGGATGTAAATTCGTATAAAAGCGATACGCAAAATGTAGAGAATCTTAGACAAAAATATGATTCTTGATCAAGTTCCTGGCACGATCATGGGTAAAGATATTCACGGTTAAATCATTTTCCATGGAGCTATTAGTAAGAAAGCAAAGGAAGATCCGGAAGATTTTGTTGAAGACCAAGGAAAGAGAAGTAGCTTATTTCACATGGTAAACAGTCAAGGATGTGATCATACTTGAGGACAATTTAAGGAAGAAGAGGCAAATTGTTATGAGTTGTTCTTGTCTATGTAAGAAGCAAGGACCTTGACTACGTTGATTCGCATCGTAGCTTTACTCACATATCTGGACCTTGGTCTTCTCTATGTTTAATATCTTTTGGTTGTTACCAAGGATGGTGGAAAAGGTAATGTCAAGTTGGAGATTACTTAACATAGGTATGAGTGGAAGACATTTGGAGATCAAGAAGGTTATCTCCGTTGGCTTAATAACTCAATCTCCCATTTCTTGTTCTCAAATGTCTTCCAAGAATGAAAAAAATAGGAGATCGAGTTGGAAGAATATGAAATAGGAAATTCCTGTCATCTGTTGCTTTTATTATTTATAGTTCTATATTCTTTTTCTGTCTCATCCTTGTTGGATGATGTGTAATATATTTTATAACTTTACATTGTAGTACGGTAAATTTGCAGTATGGTGAGTATCTGTTACAAGAATGCATAAATGCAGAGATGGTTAGTTTCTGTTTTAATTGAATCTGCTAAATTTTCTGTTCTCACAGGTATCAAGGTCGAAGGTATATTGCGACAGTCTGCAGATGTCGAGGAAGTGGAGCAGAGAGTAAAAGAATATGAAGGAGGTACATCTGTTTTTGTTGGATGGATGACATCTTTCTTATGTAATTAAATTTTTTGGAATAAACCTTGTATATCTTCACGATGCGTTTTTTTTCCATGTTGAAGAACTGAAGTATATTTATGGCTGTGCATGTATAGACGGATGGTTGTACTTAATGCATCTTGCTCCTATAAATTCCATACTGTTCCGGTATTTTCATGATTGTCATGATCTATTCGCTGGATTAGCTAAATGTTGGTGATGTTTCTCCGCCACTGCTTAAACTGCTTCCTTGTCATAGTATTTCTATGAAAGAAATGCCCTAAATGAGTAGAGTTCAGATGGCTTTTGTATTGTGTTATTACAGTAAAAGAAATTGAAAATTTGTAGTTTGCTCGACAACTCACCGTACTTAAATTCATCACTTTGTATAGTGGATGCAGAATGCTATTCAGAAGTCAAACGTGCATATAGACCATGGACCGGTATTGGGTATTCCAAGTTGAGTAAGGCCAACTGATAAAATTGGTAGCAGAGAATTCAAATTCCATTAACCTAGGAATGTTCAAACAAGTTAATTTTAGATGTTATAAGTGAGTGTCTAGGCCTCAGGGACTCATATTTCTACTCGAAGCTTGAAAATAAACTTGCCATGCACGACTATTAGGTCCAACAAGTTAACCCAAAACTAATGTTAATTTAAGAAATACAGCGTAGCAAGAACCTCGGAGGGTTAGGGATCAAGAACTTGAAGATTCATAGTAAAGCTCTTAGAATGAAATGGTTGTGGAGGCTCAACAAGGAGAATCAACTCCTTTGGGGAAACATTATTAAAGTAAAATATGGACAGGAAGACAAATGGATGACTAAGGATGTCACTACACCATATGGGGTTAGTCTATGGAGATCCATTAGATCACTGTGGAGTGAGTTGAGGGATGATTCCAAGATCAAAGTGTATAATGGGAATAAGACTAGCTTTTGGAAGGACAATTGGCATGAAGTTGGCAGATTGGATGTGGCTTTTCCAGAAGTCTTCAGTTTAGCTCTACATCAGCAAAGGACTATAGCAGAGATGTGGACACCTCAAGGATGGAACATCATTTTTAGAAGACATATCAACGATTGGGAAACACGAAGAGTGGTTGAATTCTTGTGTGCACTAGAGCAGTTTAGTGAATTACAAGCAGGTGAAGATGTACTATGGTGGCAAGGCAGCGGTAAGGGTTTATTCAAAGTTAATGCAGCTTACAAGAGGATGAATTACTCCAATCAGCAGATAGCCAATTGGCCTTGGAAACACATCTGGAAAACAAAAATTCCTCACAAAGTTGCTTGTTTTGTGTGGCTACTGGCTAAGGAAGCAGTCCTTACACAAGATAATTTGATAAAAAGAGGTTTCAGTTTATGTTCTGGATGCTTTTTGTGTGGGGAAACAGCAGAGACAATTAACCATCTCTTCCTTCACTGAATGATAACATCTCATCTATGGAGAATTATTCTTAACCTCAGAGGCATTTCCTGGACCATGCCTGGGAAGGTTATAGATACTCTTAAAAGTTGGGAGGAAACATGACTACATGCAAAGGACAGGACCAGATGGAGAATTATACCTGCTTGCATTTGGTGGACAATTTGGAAAGAGAGAAACTCCAGATGTTTTGAGAACGTGGAGAATGGGGTGCAGAAGATCAAATAGTGACACCATTATTGATGTTTTAGAGTCAATATTGAGAGTGGTAGTGATAGTTAGAGACTCTTGTATATATGGTTTCAGTACTACCTACGTACTGTTTTGCTACATATGAAATATAGAAAAGTTACCAGTTTCAAAAAAAAAAAGAAAAAGAAATACAGCGTATGAGTTGCATCAATAGATGAAGTTAACAAGTAGAATGTGGAAACACATGGCAAGGTTCCATTGGGTTGAGATACTGGGGATACAAGATTGACAAAGATAACAAACTGGGGGAAAATTAGAAAATAAAATGAGAAGATATAATAAATATGTTCAACAAGATAGCTGCGTGTTGGTAAAATTCTTGTTCGTTACTGAGAAATGGCCATAGGTGGATGAAGATTTTGAAGGAAGCATGAGATTGACAGTGGAGATAGTTGGTGTCTAGAATGGAAAGAAGTATGAACTCATGGTAGATTATTAGTGTAGAATTCTTTCCATGTCCGTACTTCTTTGAGATGTGGTGTATAGCCGGTAATTGGTGCATTAGTCGAGGTGCGTGCAATTAAGCATTGACACCTCCGCTAAAAAATGAAAAGAAATTGTAAAGGTTTCAAGTGAAGCAACTGAAACTATTAGCTAGAATATATCTTGAAAAAACTCTAATCATGAAGTTAATGGTGCTAAAGTCATCTCACATCCTTTAGAGGAAATAAAGGACCACACTTTCCACTGAATTGGCTGATGTAGAATCGTTTAAAGTTTTGAAAGGTACCTAAAAACAAACTTCTGTTTGTGCTGTGTCCATTTCTGGTCTCTCATGGTTAAATGTTAAAGTAATCTTAATTTTTAGCTAGATTAGAGAAGAGGGAAAAAGAAATCTATCGAGCAGCTATCCTTTGGTTGATAACTAGCCACAAAACAGTCACTTGCATACTGTTTATGCTGACTTGCAACACACATCATTAAAGTGTGATCACTTTTCTATCCTTTTCTTCTCTTTCTTATCCTATCTTGTCTTTGGTGTTTAGAAATATGGTCAAGCTAATTGCTATGATGTCGGAGAACATGAACTAAGAATTTGTAGTGGCTTATTATGTGCCCTGTTTTTTTTTTTTTCCGAATAAGATATTCTCCATTGCAGCATTGCTAACCTATTGAAAACTTTTCGAAGGCAAAACTGAATTTGGCCCCGAAGAGGATGCTCATGTAATTGGAGACTGTGTTAAGGTATTGGTCTGATGAGCTTATTATTTGTTTGATGCTCCGTGTCATCTCATTCTGCTGCTGAATACCTTAATTCTCTTCAACTAACATTGGAGCTACCATTTATGCAGCATGTGCTTCGGGAGCTGCCCTCATCTCCTGTTCCTGCTTCCTGCTGTACTGCTCTGTTGGAAGCTTACAGTAAGTAAACTTGACAACATTTGTTAAGAGATTTTTACGATTATTTCTGAGAATATTTAAGTTATGTTACTTTGCGGTTATTTCTTACGACCATCACAGCTCCCTTCCTGCTACTTCTCATAGTTTTTTTATGCTTTGTTTTATTATTGTCTACTGTGTGTGCCTTAATTTAAAGTTCAATTAGGATCCTATTTGGGCTTGTCCAAAACTTCTGGAATGTCTTGGCTACCGTAAGGTTAATCAAATTTCAGGGACATTTACGGTTTTTGTTTGTTTCTACCCTCTGATCTTCAGTTAGACTGTATGTTTTGCAGTATTATATACGTTTGTTTTTGTAGAATAATGAGCTTACATATATTCAAGCAGGCTTCTATGAATTGAAATTTTGCAGAATGTAAAAGCCAGTATGGCCGACTTCCATCTATATGGATATGTAGGAAAAACGAGAGATGATTCTCATCTTCTTGTATTTTATAATCTATGCCTGTTGCAGACGTAACTTTCTCTTGACCTCATTAGTAAACTAAACGTTTTGATTGATGGATTTTATTGTTGAAAGCCCCAAATATTTGTTATGTAAACAACTGTAAAATTTGGTTTGCCATTGGAACATACATTGATCAGCATAACTTTGATATCACCAATATTGTCAGAAGCATACAATACGCATACAAAAATTTAAGGCTGAATACATATGGAGACACCTAAAGTTACCACAATTTTTCATTTAGACACCTCAAGTAGGACTTGTTCCGATTGAACACCTGTAGTAGGCCCAAAGTGTACCAATCAGACACATTTTGTTGACATGGTTGATAGCGTGAGTTGCACCGTGTAGAATGCTCTGTGACTTGATGTTCCTGGCTATAGTTTGTCAAAAATTGAACCACAATTAGTAGGTTTTTCCAAGTGAAAATAGAGTAATTAAGAGATGAAAGTGTTTATGAACATACATTTATGCGTCGAAACTCATAGGACATTAGTAGAGGACAATGAACACGAGCATTCTACATGTGTTCAATCGGGACAAAACCTAATTTTAGGTGTCTCCATACATATTCAGCCTAAATTGTAATATGCAACTATGCGTCCATGGTCCACCTTGTGCTATCCTGATAATGTACATCAAAGAACCCCCTGGAGAATAATTTATATAAAGCTCGAAGAGGATAAGTCATTGAGTTCAAACACAATGGAAAGCTGACAAGTAACCTTGATGGTCTAGTCAGGAAATGGTTGTGCAGATATTGGAAAAAACCAAAAGTTATGTGGCACGGGCTGATGAGAAGCTAGTGATGCCTGAGGAAGAGTGGGTTTGATGCAAAGAATGATACAACTAAGTTCATCACATGAAAATTCATTTCATAAGGTCTCTAAGTCCAAGGGGATGGATGACTTGTTGAAGTTCAGAAATAACATTCTGGAGATTGCAATTAGAATCCCAACTACAAAACCCGGTGTGAGTCCATTCTTGGTGGGTAGATTTACACGACACCTTTGACTGTTAGTTTTGGTTGTCTCGTGGATTAGTTGAATTTATGCTAGCTCGCGCGAACACAGTCAATAAAAGAAGTTCAGCCTCAAAAGTTACATTTTTCCATTCTTCCCGCCTCTGTAAATGGTACTTTAATTTGCTCTTGGGAGATCCCGGAGTTGGGAATGACCTTTACTCCTCTGCACCATAGTGCTTATATGTCTTTAGCTGTTGCAAGATTCCCTGTCTCAAAAGATTCCTTCGTTTCTTGAAATTCTTACTTTTTCTCAAAACTTGAATGAGAAAGAAGTAAATAATCTTACTACTTTTTGATAGCTCCGAAGTAGAATTATAACAACTACATACCCAGTATTATCCCACACCGTGGGGTCTGGGGAGGGTAGTGTGTACACGGACCTTACCCCTACCTTGTGAGGATAGAGAGACTGTTTCCAATAGACCCTCGGCTGAGGAAAGCATAAGCACCATATTAATGAAAATATAGACAAGAAGGGACAACACCAAAAAGCCATATAAAAGCAGAATAAAAACAACATGATAGTAAGGTGATCAACAATGAAAGAAAACAACGGTTAGTCATAAAAACCTACTACCAACAGAAAGCGAGACTGTGTGCCAATACTACTGTTATGAACACTCTAGACTACCTACTCTACTACCCTAATCCTCGACCTCCATACCTTCCTATCAAGGGTCATGTCCTCGGTCAGCTGAAGTTGCGCCATGTCTTGCCTAATTATCTCTCCCCACCTCTTCTTTGGCCTACATCTACCTCTCTGTAGGCCCTCCAATGTCAACCTCTCACACCTCCTCACCGGGGCGTCTGTGCTCCTCCTCCTCACATGATCAAACCACCTAAGTCGCGCTTCCCGCATGTTGTCTTCAATAGGGGCCATACCCACCTTGTCGCGAATAACCTCATTTCTAATCCTATCTAACCTGGTGTGCCCGCACATACCTTCATCGTCTAGACATGAGCGATCTTGACTGGCCAACACTCAGCCCCATACAACATCGTCGATCTGACCACCATTCTGTAGAACTTACCTTTAAGTTTTGGTGGCACCTTCTTGTCACACAAAACACCAGAAGCGAGTCTCCATTTCATCCATCCCGCCCCAATACGATGTGTGACATCTTCATCAATCTCCCCATCCCCTGAATAATAGACCCAAGGTACTTACAACTTCCTCTCCTAGGGATGGCCTGCGAATCCAGCCTCACCTCCCCTTTCCCCCTTGAGTCTCACCACTGAACTTACACTCTAAGTATTCTGTCTTGGTCCTGCTCAACTTGAAACCTTTAGATTTCAGGGTTTGCCTCCATACCTGTAACTGTGCATTCACACTGCCTCGCGTCTCGTCAATCAATACAATATCATCTACAAATAGCATGCACCACGACACCTCATTGGATGTGGCGCGTCAGTACGTCCACCGCTAGGGCAAACAAAAAAGGGCTGAGTGCCGACCCCTGATGCAACCCTATCATAACCGGAAAATGGTCCGAGTCCCCATCCACCATTCTCACTCGGGTCTTTGTTCCATCATACATGTCCTTAATCACCCTAACGTAGGCAACAAGTACACCTCTAGCCTCCAAACATCTCCACAAAACCTCCCTCGGAACTTTATCGTACGCCTTTTCTAAGTCGATGAACACCATATGCAAGTCCTTCTTCATTTCCCTATACTGCTCCATCAATCTCCTAACAAGGTGGATGGCTTCTGTAGTCGAACGCCCCGGCATGAACCTGAACTGGTTCTCGGAAATAGACACACTCTTCCTCACCGTTAGCTCTACCACTCTCTCCCAGACTTTCATAGTATGGCTAAGCAGCTTGATACCTCGATAGTTATTGCAATTTTGGATATCACCCTTGTTCTTGTATACAGGAACCATCATGCTTCACCTCCACTCTTCGGGCATCTTCTTCGTTCTAAAAATGACATTAAATAACCTAGTGAGCCACTCCAAGCTTGCATTGCCCGCACTCTTCCAAAACTCCACCAGGATTTCATCCGGCCCGGTCGCTTTGCCCTTGCTCATCTTACGCATAGCCCCCTCCACTTCATCAATTCTAATCCGCCTACAATACCCAAAGTCACAACGACTCCCGGAAAGTTCCAAATCACCCAGTACGATGCTCCTGTCCCCCTCCTCGTTCAAGAGACTATGGAAGTAGGTCTGCCATCTACGACGGATAAGCCCTCATCTAACAAAACTCTACCTTCTTCGTCCTTGATGCACTTCACTTGGTCCAAGTCACGAGCTTTTTATTGAGTAGAATTATAAATGCTATATGTTAAGAAAGCTTAGCTCAATGTGAGTAAGCCTGAACTCGAGCTTTTTATTGAGTATGAAGCCAGCTCACGCTCAATTTTGAGCCGATATGTTATAAGAGCCTGGCTTGAGTATGCTTAAGCTCAATTTGTGTGATGTATTTGAACAATATATTTAATGTGCCCTCATAGAGCAATGGGGGCGATCTTGATAGCTGAGAATTTGAGATAGAGGAGGATTGCATACGTCACTTGGTGTTGTATGAGCAAAAAATCTGGCAAAGCCGTGGATCATCTCCTTGTGTATTTTCAGGTGGAAACTCGTTCTGTGATTGTAGATATTGAGATGCCTGGCCCACAATGAATGGTGCCGGACACAGAACACAGGCTCTCTTTTCAGTTGAGCTTTTAAAAGAGTGAAGAGAAGAAGGGTGTGTGATGTTAACCTACTAGCACTCATTTGGTTCTTATAGAAGGAGAGAAGAGGAGTGCTTTTAAAAGGATAGAGAGTGACTGTACAATTTTATGATAGCCTCTCATTTCTAGTTTCTTTTTGGTGCACCAATGAGGTTCCAGTTTGTATAGAAGATTATGTGCTCTTTGTAGAGAAGCATATGCTTTTGTAGGTTCTCTAACTTCTCATATACTGCTGGTATATGAGGATTGTTCAATTATCCATATAATTCATTACCTATTCAGAAAATACATGTCTATAAATGTATATAATGTACGAGTGGTACTTAATGGAACATCCCTATTCACACTGAAACTAGGATAAGAAATCTAGGACATGTTGGTAGATTAGCTAGCTCGCCCTCTAGTCTTTCATTGATCTTTTCTATCCCTTGCTCTATGAGGATGCGCGCCTATCCAAAACGTGCTAAATGGGAAATCTAGGACTTGTTTTTAGATCAGCTAGCTTGCGCTCTAGTCTTTCATTGATCTTTTCTACCCCTTGCTCTATGAGGATGCACGCCTATCCAAAATGTGCTAAGTAAAATAGTGGTAGATCAACTGGGTATAGATCGACATATAGGCTATTGGAGTTTCTGGAGAAATTGTGAATTCATGTCTCTTAGTAAGTTGTATGAGGTCTCTGGATGCGAAACTGTCTGTTGATCCATTTGTTGGTCACTTCAACTATTTCTGCATATGATTATATGTGCTACTTGTATTTAATTAGCATTCTTCAGTTTAGCATGTTAATTTAAACATACTGATTTTCTAACTTCTAGTTGTTTCATTTTTTTTGCCCAAAGAAATTGATCGAAATGAAGCTCGAGTTAATGCTATGCGCTCTGCCATTCTCGAAACATTTCCTGATCCAAATAGGCGCTTATTGCAGAGGTAAACCCTTTTTTGTATTTTGCTGATATGGTTGTGTAATTTTTAATTTGATCCTGTGTTTTCAGTTTCTGTTACAATCTTTTATGGCGGTGGTGTTTTTTGCTAGTTTTCTTGGTATGGCAAGTTCTTGATGATGGATAATGAATCTGTTTTGGCAATTGGATGCTTACAATCTCTGTTTAGTGGAAAAGTTATACAAAATGTGGTAGTGCTGAGTGGAATATCTAATCTCCCCACTCCTTTGCCATGAATTGCCGTGGAAGTCTTACTGATCTCTAAATGTTACAAGAAACAAAAAATTTATGATCTGGACATATCAGTATGGTTTGCTTGGATAATTGTTTCCGCTGTTGTCCTTTAACTTATTATCGAGGCAGAAATAAATATTTTAATCTGGATTTAGATCATTAGGTTTGTTGGACAATGGTTTTCTCGCTTGTCCATTAAGTCTTTTTTGAGACATTAATTTAATCATTGCCAAAAGGTCAAGAAGATCAATAGAAAAGAGACACATCTATATTTCAGGCCCTTGATTTGCTTCATATGTGAATTTGCATGGATGGCCCCCACACACTTCTCTTTGGTTCAATAGTTTTGTGTGTTGATGCACCAAATTCAAATGCTGCACTATTGTTATCACCCAATACTAATTTTGTGAAATAAACTTTATTTATCTGAAACCTAATTGGAGAAAGTGTCGAACTGGATGGAATTAAATTCTAATGAGCAAATGAAAGTAAGGAATCAAAAGGTGCAGTTTTGAATATTTTACTGAACTTCTTTCTGGAGTCCAATTTATGGTACAAACTAGTAGGCAAAATTAAGGAAACTTCAATTTATCATCTATGCTGCCAGAACATGAAGTCCCCGGGGTTTTGGTCAAGTAGTAAGAGCGTAGCTTGTAATGTGTGGGTTAGACGCATATCACCGATTTGAACCCTGCCACGGACAAAAGCTTGGTATTTAAGTGGAGAAGGTAGAGGGGAGGGCCCATTGTTCACCGAGTTTCAAACCTTGCACCACTACCTTGCCCGGCCTTTCCCCCTTTCTTTCTCCAAATGGTTTCACCCATTTAATGCACCTCACTGGTTAATACTAGACTTCCCTCTGTGTCTCTATTTGTAATTATTCTAATGAGAGGTGGTTCAACCCACAAAGGTATTCTGGCCAATTTTAGACATTTCCTTTTACTGCCATGTTGTTGTAGACCCATCTTGCAAACTTTTGAACTAGAAGATTAGTTATGAGGGAAACAATCATTTGAAATCTTCAGTTTCCTAGTAATTCACTGTAGATTGGACATTGTTTTAGTTTTCCTGTCTTAATTTGAGAGAAGATGAACTTTGTAGGCTAATGTAAATATTGTTTTGGGTTAATTAAAATACCTTTCACTTTACCTACCTAACTTGTGAAGTTGTTACTGTAGAATTCTGAAGATGATGCATACAGTTTCTTCAAATGCATCTGAAAATCGGATGACACCATCTGCTGTGGCTGCTTGTATGGCGCCATTACTTTTAAGGCCTCTTTTAGCTGGCGAATGTGAGTTGGAGGATGATTTTGATGTCAATGGCGATAACTCTGCTCAGCTTCTTGCTGCTGCTAATGCAGCCAATAATGCTCAGGCTATCATTACAACCCTTCTTGAGGAGTATGAGAATATCTTCGATGTAAGTTGCTCTTAAATAAAATCTGTCAAAATCCTTCATGAAAAAAAAAAACAGTGAAAATCATTCAATATTTTATATCTGGGGTATCTAAAATTTGCTTTTGAGGTGTGATTCTCTTTCTTCTTCTTTTCCCCTGATTTACTCTGTTGGTTTTAGCTTGGGCAGTCCTACAAGTTACAAAAATCTATATTTGTCGTACTAGCTTGTCCTCTGCAGAATTTACATCGATGGACGTGCTTAGCTTTTCCTTGTGTTTTCTTACAGGATGATAATCTACATAGGTGCTCTATTTCAGCGGATTCTCAAGTTGGAAATAGTGGGAGTGAAGAATCATCAGATGATGAAAATCTGGATATGAAGGAGAATGGTTATCATGATGCTGAAAATGAGGTCGATCCAGATACTGATGATGATTGTGATCGAATATTGAGTGGAAAATTAAGCGAAAGCAGTGGTTCCGCTGCCAGTGATCTTTATGATTATAAGGTTCTTTCTCTTGTTATGAAGAACTTTAATAATTGTGGCCCAATATATTTTATCATGTATAATTTTGGGTCAATTTTATAAACAGAACGGGAGTCCCAACTGCTAATGTGTCTTGTGTTTGAACTAAATTAAGGATTTTTTTGAGTAAATCAGATAGCTGGTTAGCTACTTTTCCTTTCATTTTCTATTTCTTTGTATTGATGACGAAGAGGAGCCTAGAGCAATGGTGAAATTGTCTCCGTGTGATCTATAGGTCACGAGTTCGAGCCGTGGAATCAGCCACTAGTTATGGAACTTAAAGTGAGGTTTTGGCTACATTTTCTTAGTAGATTAAGTGTCATCGATGATGACTTCTAAACTTCCAGCAAAGCAAAGGCATGTTGTGGTTAATATATATTTTAAAAGGCACCCGTCTGAACAAAATGTATTGGTTATTTGTCCATTTTTTCTCCTTAATCATGTAAACATGAAAAGTTATTTCACAAATAACCTCTCAAAAATTCAGAGAAAATTAATTCAATATTTTAATTTCTGTGAGTACTTATTTGAACTGTGCATTAATTTTTCTACGCAGGGGTTTGGAGGGAATGACTCAGATGTTGGATCTCCAAGAGACGGTTGTTTACAAGGAGTAAAATTGAGACCAACAGTGGACTCTCAGTCTCTTGCGGGTTCTAATGTCCCCTTGAGTGAACAACCGGAAAGACGTGGGAATGAGACGAATGCTCTTTGCGAATTAGCTGGTGCCGAGTCTCAGAGATCCATGGGTGAGATACTCTCCTCTATGGATCCCGGGCCACCCCTTGGTGTCCCTGGACCCGATTCATGTATAGAGAAACCGAGCAGCAAGTTAACACCTTCAAACCAGAACGTCAAAAGGTCGACATTTTGGGGGAGAAGCAATGTGAGTGTTGGCATCTATTTTTGAAACCCTAATTTTCCTACGAATACTCTGATGTTTTTAGTGCAATAGTCGAGGCATTAATTCCGGGTACCAGGTTCTGTTTTTACTCATGATGGGATTGATGTGAAAACTCCATAGATTTTCTCGTCTCTAGAATAGTGTACACTAGATCAATCTATCACGATAGCTGAATAAGGAATCTGATTTTCTGATTGTTACTTTTGCACAGGGTAAAAGTACTCCATCAACAGAATCAGTTGATTCCTCTGGGGAGGAAGAGTAAGGCTTCTTTCACTTTTTAATTTACTGATCAAAGGCTTCTTTCACTTTTTCTCCCACCTGGTATTAGAGAAACTTATTTTAATTACTTGAAATATGAGTCCATTGAGATAAGAATTAGGACGATGAATGGATGATGCCTTTGTGCTACCTAAGTGGATTTTAATTTTTTTTCTATCAGGATGATTTTAATTTCAACAAATGGTATATCTCGTGTTTTGGAAAAGTTGGGAGAAAGACAAGCTTTTGAATTGCGGGAGCAGTAGATTGGTCAAGTTGTAACTGTTAGACATATTCTACTCCTATATGTAGTAGGAGTAGACATATTCTACTCCTATATGTAGTAGGAGTAGAATATGTCCTAGTCCCATATGTAGCAGGAGTAGAATATGTATTGTATATAGGGCTCATTGTATCATTGTTAATAAATAGTTCTCACAGTAACAATAGATATTACATTTAATAGAAGTTTAGCTGAATTTAGACCAGTCCTTCCTTCAAATAAAAGTAGTGAAGGGAAGATATTAAATTTGCTAAAACTGGATAGAATGGGTTCACAAAACCCGGAAGAGAAAGTGGAGATTAGAAAATATATTCTACCCCAAATTCTATGTAAAATAATCCCTTTGAATATGAACAGTTAGTTATTCAATCCTTAGCATACAGCTGTAAGAAAGAACAATAAGTGCTTTTTCTCCTTAGGAAGATGCAGAAGTAGCAGCAGGCAGCAGGCAACAGGTTTTAAGTAACTTGAGAATATGCAAGTTAAACTTTACACTACGATTGCATGTGCGTCAATTATATTTAATTATAAAGTGATTGTTACAACCATGAAGAAACGACCAATCCCAAGTATGGATATTTAAGAGCCTTCTCTAAGAGCATTCCATCTAGCGTAAGCATTTGGATAATCTGGAAGTGATGTGATATCTAAAATCCCTAAGAAATGATGGAAAGAGCTCATTGACGCTAATGACACGGCGGAAGCAAACCATGCTAGTGCTAAAATCAGAGCTTGCACTTTCAGACCGGTCCTTTTAGCACTTAATCTAGTCAATTCTATCTATAATTATATTATTCCCTTGATACTCTCAACAAATCCACCTAATTCAAAGTGGGAAACCTACTTGAGTTTGCCTATTCTTAAAGCAGAGAAAGCTGCTACCAAAATCCCGCCGAACAAACTGTTGCTGAAACGATGGTAAAAAAGATGGACTTAGCCACTAGAATGGTTACCACAAAGAAGAACAGAGTCAGCCCCTAGAAAGAGAGGAGCAGAAACGGTTGCCAAAGAGAGGAGCAATGCCGGCCATGGGAAAGATTAGTTGCACCAATTGTCAGAAAAATGAGCTGTTCCAGTCATCAAAAGAAAAGAGAAGTGAAACTAGCCACTGAAATAAAATAGGGGCGGCAACGGTTGCAAGGAGAAAAAAATAAGCGGCCCCAGCTGCCGGAGGAAAAGAGAAGCTGTGCCTACCACCAGAAAGAGGAATGTGGCATGCCCGTTGGAGAGAGAAGAGCTGGGCATTGGCCATAGGAGACTGAAGAGTGGGGCACCAGCCCTAGGAGATAGATGAGCAAAGCGGAAGGTTGCCAAGAAGTGGCAACAGACGCCAAGAGGGAAAAACGACGACGACAACAACAACAACAACAAACCCAGTATAATCCCACAAGTGGGTCTGGAGAGGGTAGTGTGTACGCAGACTTTACCCCTACCTTGAGGGTACGAGAGGGGAAAAAGAAAAGAGGACAAAATATTGGTTGAGGAGGTGGTAAGGCCGTCCACCATGGGTGGGTTAATTGAGTGTCTATCAAGATCATTGAGGTTTTGATACCATGAGAAAGAATCTTAACATCTAACACACAACTTTAAGGCAGTGGATAGGTGTAGATCATGACCTTTATAACCCCTTTAGAAACCCATTTTTTTGGTCGTTACTCCTTTAGAAACCCTTACATAACTCAGTGGGATAATATTATAATTTAAGGTTCACACATCAATTTTGGTGCAGACTTCTATATGCGAGGAATGGGCTTACCGTAGATCAATTGTGGTACCATTTGAAAATAATAGAAAAAGACTTCTTATAGACTTGGTTATTGACACTAGAAGAAGGGTTCCTTATATAAGAGATTAATCTAGTAAAATAGGTGACTTCACTTGATATTCTAAAGGGATAACTTGAAATGGTAATGATAGCACTAATCGTATGCTTTAGCCATTGGGGTGGGGGTGTGATTTGAGTGCTGATAAAAAGCATAGATCTAAGCTTGTCGGGAACTTGAGTGTGATTTGGGTGCTGAATATGCTCAGCTTGTTTGCAAAATACAATTTTATGACACTGATAATTGTGTTGGATGACATCTGCAGTTGCACGAAGCTCCCAAAAGCTCATATTTTTTAGTTTGATAAACTTGGATCCTTAAGTGAAGGAACATCTGCTATCATGTCATCAGGATACCATGATATGCTTTTGAAGCTTTTCACTCGCTTTACTTTCTTATGATGAAACAAGTTAGAGACACACGTTAGGGTATGTGGGGCCGTCCCCTTTGCTGCTGCTTTACATGGTAGTGTTTTGAAAGCTTATACTAGTTACAACAACAACAACCCAGTAAAATCCCAGAAGTAAGGGGCAAGTTTATACTAGTTAGTTCAACAAATAACAACAGGATTCAAGAGACTTAGCTAACAAAGTATATAACAGAATAATAGAAGAACCAAGATTATTTTGTGATATTTAGTAGCTTATCAAAAAATTATGACCTCTAGCATCTAATGGAACAAAAAGATTGGGGGGGGGGCTCACGGTATGCGATAAAAAAGTTTTTTTTTGGACGAAATGTCTATGCAAATATGCATCATTTACTTGTTTTGTATCTTGCCATTTGAGAAGTGCTGCATTAGTGTGTAACTGGGCCAATGCCGTTTCATGTCAATACCTGCTAAATTTGAAGAAATACTTGTCCAAATATACATATTTTTACCTGTATCCTTCTGAATTTGTGTTTTGCATTTTTTGTAATTCAGCACTGAAAGAATCACACTAAATCTCCTGTTTCAAAGCTTGTCTGTGGGCTTTAAACTTTAGAGATGTCTGTATGAATGAAAGTTTTGGCCAAAGTACATTAGCTTTAATCCTCGTTTCATCCCATTATCCTTCAACATCGTCTCTAAGATGGGCCTTTTACGACATGTCAACAGGCTTGCTATACAGAGACTTGAGATAGCGAAAAATGACTTGCGCCATAGGATTGCGAAGGAGGTATAGATCTCAGTTTGTTTTATTTTACATTCATGATCTTCTTTGCTTAGACCATTGATTTTTAACCTGTGTTAGGCAAGAGGAAACGCGATTCTGCAGGCAAGCCTGGAGAGACGAAAGCAAGCTTTGCACGAGCGTCGCTTGGCCCTTGAACAAGATGTATGAGAGTAATTAGTCCCTGATAAGACCACAAGTGTTGTCCACTTTAGCTTAAAAAAAATTTCCTTTTGTTGGTTTCTCTTTAATAATTTAGCATCTGCTCAACTCAATTGCAAAGCATGCTTCTTAGTAACCTTTTACTTCATTTCCTTATTATATACTCCCTCCGTCGCAATTTATGTGAAGGTGTTCGATTGGGCACGGAGTTTAAGAAAGAAAGGAAGACTTTTGAAATTTGTGGTCTAAAATAAGCCATAGATATTTGTGTGGCTGTAAATCATCTCGTTAAGGGTATAATGGGCATTTTAAAGTTGTTACTAAATATAGAAAAATGTCATTCTTTTTGGGACTGGCTAAAACGGAAAGTGTCACATAAAATGGGATTGAGGGAGTATATTGTAAATGCTTTTTTAGTCCTTTTCCCTTGTTTTGTGGTGGATTGGTTTCTGTTGACTAATGCTCTTACCAATCACCCATTTCTTCTCTACTTTATCCAAGAAACCGTCTTTTGGTGACAATAAAAAATATAGCAGGTTTTGCTACTCTAGTATTATTCCTAGTGTTCTTTTATGATATGTGCTGCACTTTGTAGGCTGAAGCTTTTGCACTCACAAGCTCACTATTTTTATGGAAAATATTTAATCACGTGTAACATTTACAAAGGTGGCTAGACTACAAGAACAGTTACAAGCTGAGAGAGACCTAAGAGCTGCACTGGAAGTTGGTTTGAGCATGTCTTCAGGACAGTTGTCAGGTTCTCGTCCTATGGATTCCAAGGTTGTATTGGTGATTGGGTAACTGTTATTTTCCTTCCCGTCGATTTACTCTATTTCTAAAAGGTATTTTACTTTTATGAAGACTAGAGCTGAGCTTGAAGAGATAGCTCTTGCTGAAGCAGATGTGGCTAGATTAAAGCAAAAGGTTGCTGAGTTGCATAATCAACTTAATCAGCAACGGCAGCATCATTATGGCCCGTTAGTTGACGCTTGTGATCGTTATCAAAATGAACCAAACCACACTTCTCAGCTGTGAGTGTCAATTCAGCTTTTTTGTACTTTTCTTCTGCCCTTATTTCAATTTCAAGTGCTTCTTAGTGGCACACAACACGTAAGGAAGTTATAAAAAAAATGCAATAAATGAATATGTTATTGTTGTTTATAACTGACGAAGGGAATTCCATTTTTTGATCATGGGCTGTTCCATCTTTATTAACATGTTGTCGTTTATTTTTTTGGACTGCAATCATGTTAAGAGTACACAGATGCACTTTGTGTTCCCTTTCCTAAGAGAATGAGAGAAGTGATTCTACATGGAGCATTGCATGGACTTTCCGTTACTTGAACTTACATATCTCTGATAAAGTTTCCCTATATTTACCAAGTGTATTTTCGTCTGCAGGAAATATTACCAGCAAAATTTTGACACGACACTTGCTTTCTGTAATCATGAAAGAAGACAAAGAAATGAGGTGATCTTATCCTGTATATGTTGGGTTTATATAAGCATATAGATGATCATGCATTTTCTATGAACTTTTCTGGCCTTGCACACATCCTTGTCAAATTATATCTTCGTGATAATTGCATTCTTCAACTCATCAAAAGTGTTTGTTCCTACCACTTTGGCGTTCTTTTTATTTCCTTAGTAGAAGATGTATCTACTCTCTTTCCAATTGTTGCTGTATATATTAACTATTATTAGTTGGATCAACTTCTTTGTCTTTTCAATTTGCGAATTTCATGTCAAGATTAACATTCGTCTATCAATCATATCGAACCTGAAAGAATATGGACTGGTAAATTATCTGATTGTAAAAGCTGAAAAAATAATTAGCTGGTATATTCTCTGGTATTCAGCCTCTCTACCTTCACAAGGTAGGGGTAAGGTCTGCGTACACACTACCCTCCCCAGACTCCACCGGTGGAATTACACTGAGTTTTGTTGTTGTTGTTGTTGTATTATTCTCTGGTGTTCAGGCTCTTATCTAGATGGCATGTTCACCCAATAAAAAATGTTATAAACAGTTGTCTTAGATTCAAATTCTTGTTTCATTTAGTGTTTGCAGAAATCTGAAAAGGTTCAAGGAGTTGAAATTCAAGTTGTTTAAGACTGAACTCTAGGGACAAAAACTTGTGATTTTTTTACCGTGACTAAATTTCTTTACTCATAAATGAGAATTAGCTGCGAACATGTCCAAGTTCTGGTAAAGGTGCTGGGAGTCGCGAGATTTCCTTTTACTTTTAAAAGAGAAATTAATGCAAACTATTCCAGATTCTGATGTGAAGGTTGAGAGTTGAAAATTCATCTGTAGATTTTCTATACTTATAGTTTATAGAATTCTTTTATATGGTGAACCTTCTGAAAC
Organism: Nicotiana otophora; assembly: GCA_000715115.1. Taxonomy (NCBI): domain Eukaryota; kingdom Viridiplantae; phylum Streptophyta; class Magnoliopsida; order Solanales; family Solanaceae; genus Nicotiana; species Nicotiana otophora. Next base: position 45,643 of record AWOL01S0021434.1, on the reverse strand, counting down.
AATGCAGGAATTGCTGGGTTCAGATTTGAGGAATATTAAAGGACAAGTAATGACATCGACCACTGGTACTAGGCAGCCTTCTCGGAAACAACTCCGAGAGACAAGCTTAAGTGATTCTAAGAGTAGTGAAGCATCAACCAGTCTGTCTGTGGGTGAATACGGTGCTGTTGATTCTGCCCCCCTGCATTTGACTTCAAAGGCCACTGAGGTAACAAATGAAAACTTCATCTTTTCATTCTCACCACAAATTCAGGTACAAGGGGGCATAGAAAGGCTCTGACTCGTAAGTCCATGTGGATGACCCCGCTGGTGTAGAGAATAATACATCACAATTTTGCTAGATCTTTTTTATAATGGTGGTGTTCGAGTCAGAGGTGGATCCAAAATTTAAGGTCTATGGGTTCAACCTTTTTTAGCATTGAACCCATTAATGTTATGGGTGCACATCTACTATTTGTTGCAATTTTAGTGAATTTTTACATACAAAATTATACTCCGCGTCGAAAGTACTGAGTTTAGATTTACCTGGTATCGTGTTAGTTTGTGCGCGCCTTGACTATTCCACTGGGTACCTTCCTCTTACCAGTATAGGTACCGAGTAACTTTACCCATAAGGGCTTAGGCAGATGGGAAAAAATCAGATAGCATATTTTTATCTCTCCTGGGATTTGAACCCTGGTCTAGCCATGGTTTGCACCCACTTTATTGACCATTAGGCCACACTCTTGAGTGCCAATTTAGCTAGATTTTAAGCCACTATTTTCTTTTGCCTAGTTTGCATATCACTTTTTGATTTAGCCATACGAGGGTAGTAGAAATATAAACCGGGGAGGAGTAGCACTTTTTCTTAGATCAAGCTTACTACATTGGCTATTTAGAAGTCTAGCGCCATTTTGTTTTGGTTTTTGACCATAAATTTAGCAGGTGATGGATTATACACGACATCCTTCGGCTGCATCTTCCACGTTGGTTGAATTAACGACACGTCTTGACTTCTTCAAGGAAAGACGCTCTCAACTGATGGAGCAACTCCATAGCCTTGACCTAAACTATGGATCAACATCTCATCAACAACCTATGTACAAACCTTCATCTCCTCCATGGAACTGAATGACGATTGTGTATGAAGCTTCCAAAGGGAAGCTGCGAAAGCTCCTGCCATTTGTATATCCGCTGTGTATCATAGTCTGTAGTTATCTCAAATACTATATTCTGTGAGGTATCATTTTCGTTCTCGCCTTTTTCCTTTCTTTTTGGTTGTATTGATGATACCTCTTGGTCTTGTTAGTGATCTCATTGATTCTGAAACTTCATACTGTAAAGTAATAAATATCTATTAATGTGTGGTATGGTTGACAAGGGACCCTGCTGCAGTTGGAAAAAATATCATGTATATTTGGTACTGTAATTTTCTGAGGCATGTCATGTTATTTTGGACTGAAACTCAAATATTTCTTTCACATGTTCTTGTTATTTTTCATTTAATAGACTAGAATATGGACTCTGAATTATTCTACTTTATAGATTAGCTTTAGTTTGTCTTATAAATAAGGAGCTGAAACCCATTTCATGGCTCATACATGAAATTTCCCAAGCATCAAAACTGTTTCGCCTGAATAACCCTAATTAGGAAGATGATGGTTCAAATCCCAGCAAAGACAAAAAACGTAAGATGATTTCATCTCAGCGACAACCCATTTAAAGACAAAGAAACGTTACCATATTTTGATATCCCTTTGCTTCAACTATTTGATCGACTTAGGATAGTGAGATTCTCAATGCTATTTGCAGTTTTCTCTATTTTCTTCAATAATATAAAGTATTATTAACCAGGTATATAGGTGTTAGTGTATTCGCATCACTAAGTAAAATTTGAGTCTCACATATTGCAACATAAGGGCTTTGTTGGCATTTTCAAAATGGAGCAGCAAGAAGATTTAAAGTATTGATTGAAAATGCCTCTGCTTTTTTATTAAACATTAAGGGCTTTAAATAGTCTAACTTAAAAATATGATATGCAGGAACAAGAATTCAAAAAAATTAAAATATCTATAACAGAAATTTAAATTCAAAAAAGTAAATTCATCCTAAAACTAAGCAACTTAATATGCTAAAAAATTGTAACGATAACTGAATACACTCCTCCTTTGCTTCAGTTGCTTTAAAATAATTGCTCCTCCTCAATTACTGCTTCTGCTGTTTGTGCTTGAGGATTGTGTTGAGCATCTTTGAACTTGCACACTTTTGTAACATGGCTTGCTTGTTTGCAAATACCACAGACTGCATTAATCTCCACCAACAAAATTTTTCTAGGTGTGTTTTCTTTTTGCAGTAATTGTAAAGAGGATAATTGATCTTTTCTTTTTTGTTTTGCGCATAAAAAGCACGTTCATTAACTATTTCTTGTCTAAATGCTCTTCTTTATTCTTGTGCTTGAAGAGCACTTATTAATTCTGCAATAGAGATAGTAGAGAGATCTTTAAACTCTTCTAGAGAGAAAATTTTGGACTCGAATCTCTCCGTAACCGTCACAAATTTTTTCAATTATTGTATCATCTTTGAAATCCCCGCGAAGTGTCACGCTCCCAACTGAGGTGGGACGTGATTGGCACTCAACCCTTACCACTCGTTGAGTGAACCTTGTGCTAGTTGTATCAAAATTTGAGATTCAATAGCAAATAACCTAATGCGCTTAAATATTCATTCTAGTCAAGTTGCGATTCTTAAACGGACTGATAAAGTAATCAATAAAGGATAAATCCCAAAATATCTTAATACTAAACTACTAACAAGTCATGAGCCTCTAGAATTTTAAAAAAACTGAAATACATAGCCTGCAGGGCATTCCCCGAAAATAAAATAAACATCTAAAAATAAATAATAGTCTGAAAAGAGTATGTTTCCGCTGGGATGAATCAACGGAGTCTGTAAACTAAATCCGAAATATCTCCTCTAGCCATGTGCCTTGTTACGTGCGTCCTCAATACCTGCCACACGACGTAGCAGGCCCAAACGGGCTAAGTATCACCAAAGAATACCTAGTAAGTCTCATAGGCTACCTCCTAAAAAGGCGGAGCGAGACCTTCGGGGGGAAAAATATGAAAGAAAACGGACATACGAAAAATTATATAAATCATATAAAATTTTATAAACATGAAATGAGCTGGAAACTAAAACTATAAGCTAAATTGTAAGCCAAAACTGAACATTTTTCTGAAAAATCAGTACACGTAGTGGCTCTACGTACGTGAGCATCTGGGAACACGTACGGGGGAGTGTCGACCTATCTCCCCAACAAACAGTTAGCACCTGCGGGCGTGGGGTAGTTAACCTTGGCATCATGGTACTCACGCTAGGGGAGGTTGGCCACTTCTCCCTCCTAAATGATCATATTGATGCATGAATTAATGTTGAAACTGAATACTTAACTGAATGTATATATCACAAACAAACGCACTTAACAACTGGTAATACAAATGAGCACGTGTTACTGTCACATATATCGTCGTACTAAATAAGAATGAAGTGAACTGAGCATTTGGAATCGCAAGAAGACATGGCCTGGATTTATTGAACACATGGAGCAGAGGGTTTCTAATGAAATTCTCTACTAGGAGAGTAAGCCTCAACTCACCTTAAAGCTGGCTCAGCTTCGACTTCACGTATTCTCCAAACACTCCCGATTCACAAATTTTCAATCTACATGTAATAATCGGGTTCAATTCACATCAATACAAGTCTAAAGAATATAACATTACTCTCTTCAATTTAAGAAGATTGCTCAAATCTTCTAACTCGTGAGTTTTCAGCAATACAAGGAAACTATGTATGCCCACTTCAATTCTATAGTCCAATGAATTATAATCATCACTAAGAACATATCAATTGTAACGTTCCGTACTCAGTCAAGACTCCATTATCAAATTTTTACTTTACTGTTCAAACCCTAACTCTTGTTTGGAATTATAATTAACTATCTTCATATGTAACTGATAATTAAAGTAAAGGAACAAAAGAAAAGAAAAAAGATGAAAGGAAAAGTAGACTCCTCTTACTCTCTGTCGACGGCGAGCAATTTTTATTTCTGTGTTTCTTTGCATTCCTCGTCGGCGTTCAGAAGCCAAGAAAGGCTTGATACCTTATGTCTTTTATTATTTTAAAAAAATTAAATAAAACCCAAATATGACCACCATTTAAAGCTCAATCTGGTGGCCCACTATATATTTAATTATATGCAAATTTGGTTGAACGTGCTACCATCCACGCTACTTTTTGACTCCAAATAAAAGCAAAAGTTTTGCCAATTGGAATTTTTTTTTATTTTCTCTTCCCCTGGCCAACTTGTTTTTCATTGCTCAAGATCCTTGTATATTTTTTGCTAATTTCTTACATATAAAATAGATGTACTCCTTTTACATACATCATCGTATTGCCATTATAAGGACAAATGCATCCAGTATTGCATTTCAACACAGTGAGCAAACAAGATTTTATTATTCTTAAGTATCTGTCCTACTATATTAGTTCATATCCTATACGCATATTATCCCAAATTCTTCGCTTAAACTGTGCAAGTCCTTATACCCTTCGAGCACTTTAATTACGCTATGAACTCCGAGATTATTAAAAATGTTAAGCTAGAAATTTATGGGGCTGTACATTCTCCCCCGCTTAGGAACATTCGTCCTCGAATGTTGTGTCGTAATTGTTCTTTAGTCTAAAAGAAAGATCTTAGGACCCCAAAGTTTGTCTAACTCCTAAAATTTCTAAATATTTCGGCAGAGTTTCCTCTGTAACTGGAGCTATCCAAAATTTTTAACCTGTCCAAACAACCCAACAATTATATTTCATACCTCCAGCTACTCAATCCAATAAAATACAATATTAAGACATACCAATATACCCGCTAAAGCCTCTTTACATCACTATAAGAACAAAATATCATAACTTACCAATCTAATTATTTTAAAGCATTAAATGAATTATGTATCTGAAATCTCGATCAAATATGGATACTTTTCCTTCATGGCTTCCATAGCTTCCTCAGCTGAATGGTTGCTCCATATTACTTTTACCGAAGCAACATCTTTGGTTCGAAGTCTACGAACATGCCTGTCTATTATAGTTACAGGGACCTCATATGACAGAGTATCATCAAACTCTATGTCTTGCCTATCAATTACATGACGGGTCGTGAAAGTACTTTTTCAGCATGGACATATGAAAAGCTGGATGCACTGAAGATAACTCTGGAGGTAAGTCTAGACGATACGCCACAAGCCCAATCCTTTCAAGGATAGGATAAGGCCCTATATATCTCGGGCTAGGCTTCCCTTTTCTACCAAACCTCATGATACCCTTCATTGGAGACACATTTAAAAATACATAGTCACCCACTTTGAACTCAAGATTACGGCGTCTTATATCTGGTATGACTTTTGTCGGCTTTGAGCTATTTTAATTCGTTCCTGAATTAGTTTTACTTTTTTCAAGGTATCTTGTACTATATTTGGCCCAATAAGCTTCGTTTCACCTATCTCAAACCATCCTATAGGGGTAAAACACCTCCTCCCATATAGGGCTTCGAATGGGACCATCTGAATACTTTCTTGATAACTGTTATTATATGCGAACTCAATCAAAGGCAGATGATCATCCCAGTTTCCTTTAAAATCGAGAACATATGCTCGTAATATATCTTCTAAGGTATGAATTGTCCTCTCGGCATGTTTGAGGGTGAAAGGCCGTACTTAGATTAATTCGGGTACCGAGACCTTCCTGAAAACTCTTCCAGAACTGGGAAGTAAACTGAGTACCCCTGTCAGAAATAATGGACACAGGAGAACCATGCAACCAAACAATATCTTTTATGTATAATGATGCATATTGGGGTGCTGTGTAGGTTGTTTTGACTGGCAAAACTTGTGCTGACTTAGTGAGTCGGTCTACTATGACCCAAATAGAGTCGTGTTTCTTAAAGGTTCGCGGCAAACCAACCACAAAATCTATATTTATTCGTTCCCATTTCCATTATGGTATTTCAATGACTTGAGTTAAGCCGCCTAGTCTCTGATGTTCAACTTTTACTTGCTGACAATTTAGGCACCGCGATACAAAATTTGCAATATCTCGCTTCATATTATCCTACCAATAAATATCCTTCAAATCATGATACATTTTAGTAGAACCTGGGTGTATTGAGTATCTGGAGCTATGAGCTTCTACCATAATTGCTCTTCGAAGATCATCTATATTAGGCACGCATAAGCGACTATTAAGTTTCATCACCCCATTCTCATCAAGTGAAAAATTCTTAACCTTGCCACTAAGGACACCTTCCTTGAGCTTAAGCAAGCTAGCATCATCGAATTGTTTGGCTTTAACTTGGTCTACTAAAGTAGACTTAGCACCCATACTTGCTATCAACTTTCCATCACATTTCTCATTAAGACGAACCCCTTGACTAGCTATTTTTTGGGTTTCCGTTACTATTGGACGTTCGACCACAGACAACCTGGCCAAACTCCCCATAGGTCTTCTTCTCAAAGCATCAGCAACCGCATTCGCTTTGCGTGGATGATAAAGGATATTGTAATCTTAATCCTTAAGTAATTCCAACCACCAGTGTTGTCTAAGGTTCAACTCTTTCTACTTGAATATATACTGCAAACTTTTATGATCTGTTAAATGTCACATTGCTCTCCATAAAGGTAGTAATGCCATAATTCTTAGAGCAAAAATAACTGCCACTAGCTCAAGATCATTGGTAGGATAATTTCTCTAATGATTCTTTAACTGCCTAGAAGCATAAGCAATTACCTTGTCATTTTGTATAAGAACACATCCTAACCCCACTCTGGAAGCATCACAATAGATCACAAATCTACCTGTAGGGATAGGTAGAGTCAAGATTGAGTTTGTAGTCAACCTGTNGCACCGCGATACAAAATCTGCAATATCTTGCTTCATATTATCCTACCAATAAATATCCTTCAAATCATGATACATTTTAGTAGAACCTGGGTGTATTGAGTATCTGGAGCTATGAGCTTCTACCATAATTGCTCTTCGAAGATCATCTATATTAGGCACGCATAAGCGACTATTAAGTTTCATCACCCCATTCTCATCAAGTGAAAAATTCTTAACCTTGCCACTAAGGACACCTTCCTTGAGCTTAAGCAAGCTAGCATCATCGAATTGTTTGGCTTTAACTTGGTCTACTAAAGTAGACTTAGCACCCATACTTGCTATCAACTTTCCATCACATTTCTCATTAAGACGAACCCCTTGACTAGCTATTTTTTGGGTTTCCGTTACTATTGGACGTTCGACCACAGACAACCTGGCCAAACTCCCCATAGGTCTTCTTCTCAAAGCATCAGCAACCGCATTCGCTTTGCGTGGATGATAAAGGATATTGTAATCTTAATCCTTAAGTAATTCCAACCACCAGTGTTGTCTAAGGTTCAACTCTTTCTACTTGAATATATACTGCAAACTTTTATGATCTGTTAAATGTCACATTGCTCTCCATAAAGGTAGTAATGCCATAATTCTTAGAGCAAAAATAACTGCCACTAGCTCAAGATCATTGGTAGGATAATTTCTCTAATGATTCTTTAACTGCCTAGAAGCATAAGCAATTACCTTGTCATTTTGTATAAGAACACATCCTAACCCCACTCTGGAAGCATCACAATAGATCACAAATCTACCTGTAGGGATAGGTAGAGTCAAGATTGAGTTTGTAGTCAACCTGTTCTTGAGTTCTTGAAAACCTTTCTCACAAGCTTTAGACCATTGAAACTTTACATCTTTCTAAGTTAACTTTGTCAATGGGGCAGCTAGTGAAGAGAACCTTTCTACAAAATGACGGTAGTAACTTGCCAATCCCAGAAAACTACGAATCTCTGTATGGGTCATCGACCTAGGCCAACTTTTAATTGCTTCTATTTTCTGTGGGTCTACTCTAATTCCTTCTCTCGAGACCACGTGTCCCAAAAATATAACTGTATCTAGCCAAAATTCACATTTGGAGAATTTGACATAAAGCTGACGCTCCTTAAGTATTTGAAGAACTGTTCTCAAATGATTCTCATGCTCTTTTTGGCTATGGGAATATACCAGAATATCGTTGATAAATACAATAACAAAGGCATCTAAGAAAGGCTTGAAGACTCTATTCATTAAGTCCATAAAAGCCGCTGGTGCATTGATCAACCTAAAGGACATTACTAAAAATTCACAGTGACCATATCGAGTCCTGAAAGCTATTTTCGGGATGTTTACTTCTTTGATTTTCAACTGATGGTATCCCGACCTCAGATCTATTTTTGAGAAATACCTATCACCTTCTAAGTGATCAAATAAGTCATCTACCCTGGGCAGTGAATATTTGTTTTTGATAGTAACCTTATTCAGTTGGCGGTAATCTATACACATCCGTAGGGAACCGTCCTTTTTCTTCACGAACAACACTAGAGCACCCCAGGGTGAAATACTAGGTCGAATAAAACCCTTATCTAAGAGGTCTTGTAATTGTTTCTTAAGTTCATTTAGCTCAGCTGGAGCCATTTTGTAAGGAGGAATCGAGATTGGTTGACTTCCTAGCAATATGTCTATGCCAAACTCAATCTCCCTATCCGGTGGTATCCCTGGGAGATCATCCGGGAACACCTCTGGAAATTCTTTCATAATCTGTATTGATTCAAGCATTGGGGAGTCAGCTTCCATATCCCGCACATGTGCTAGATACGCCAAACCCCCGCTGCTTACTAGTTTTCTAGCCTTAAGGTAAGAAATAAACTTACCTACAGGCGTACCCACTTCACCTCTAATTATAACTGGATTCTCCCTAATAAATGAGAATTTAATTATCTTCGTATGGTAATCAACTGTAGCATGACAAGAAGATAACCAGTGCATGCCAGCTATGATGTCAAAGTCAAACATATCTAATAAGTTCAAATCGGCTAATGTTTTCCGGCCCTGGACTGTGATGATGCAATTTTTGAATATATATTCAACTTTAACAGATTCCCCTATGGGTGTGGAAACCTCAAACGGAGCCCCTAATTATTCTGGTGCTTTTCCAAACTCGACACAAAAATAAGGAGACACATAGGAAAAAGTTGAACCAGGATCAACTAATACATAAGCTGGACGACCACAAACTGAGAGAATACCTGTAATAACTTTGTTAGACGCCTCCGCATTCTGCCTGTCTAGAATTGCATAGAATCTGTCGGTCCGCCTCCTCCCTGAGCTCCACCTCTATTGGTACCATGCCCAATCTGAGTATTAGGTTCCCGAATTAGAGGAGGTGCAATTGCATAATTACCTATGGATTCTGCTTGAGTAGTTGGAGCCTTCCCTAGAGCTTGTCCAAGTTGTGGACAGTCTCTCTTAATATGACCTGGATCATGGCAGTGGAAACAACCTTTCTGACCCAAAAGGCATTTCCCTGGATGTATTTTGCTGCACGTAGAACATATATGATGGGAGAACCGAGGTTGGCCTTGACTAGTTGAAATGTACCACTGATGGGCCTGAACCTTATTCTGCTGGCTATGTCTGAGTGGAGCTGGATAAGGATACGAGTGAGCTATTGATTGAATGCGAGCTGAATGATTCATGTTCTTAACCCCAACTGAAAGTTTACTATAACTACCTGTTGTTCTAGCCTTATTGTTGTTATCTCTAGCTTCCCTGGCAATTTTTATCAAAAGCTTCCTTACGCGTAGCAATATTAATAACCTGAAGATAAGTCTTGTCATCCTGATGCGAAGTCATGTCTTTTGCCATATATGGATTCAAGCCTTCAATGAACCTTCTTATTTTTTCTCTCTCTGGCATTATTAAAATAGGTGCATACTCTGCCAAGTTTGTAAATTCTATCTCATATTCAGTCACTAACATGGTACCCTATTTAAGATGTTCGAACTGGCGTCAGAGCTCATCTATCCGACTGCTAGGCAAAAACTTGGCCCTGAAAGATCCTTTGAACTATGGCCAAGTAAGAGGCGGTAATGTAGAATCTCTGGCCTTCTTGTAACCCCTCCACCATTTTCCTGGTGCACCCTTCAACTGAAACCCAATCAACTCTGTGGCTTGCGTTTCAAGACAACCCAGAGAAACAAACATTTCCTCTATCTCTTCCAAAAATAACATTGGTTCATTTGGCTTATTTGTACCATTATAAGTAGGAGGTTTTAATTTCAGAAAGGCATGTGGATCAATTGTTCTTGTTGGTAACTGTACTGGCTGGGCAATATTTGTAGGGACAACTGGTGGTGGTACCTCGAGTGGAGCTTGAAAATTGTCTTCTATAATCTCTTCATTTGAAGCATGAGGGTCCTGAGGAGGAGCATGAACAGGCGCAGCGACCGCCAGCCGGAGGGGCTAGGGACTCCAAAAAGTCCAAAATTCTGTCAATTCGATCATCGTGCTGCTGTGGTTGATTTGCCCTGAGTGGGTTAAGAGGGGGTGTGACTTCCACCTGATCATTATCAGCCTGTTGAGGTGGAGCATGTGCATGTCCAGTGGCCCTACCACGAGCCTGATTACCTATGACATTTTTACCTCTACCCCTAGCATTCTGACCTAGACCTCGACCTCTACCTCTGCCACATCCTCTAACTACAGCTGGTGCCATTGGTGTAATCTGTACCTCTGCTGGTGCTTCTTGATGATTACGAGCTGGTATATCAACATTGTTAGCAGAAGATGACGAGGTTGATCTTGTTCTAACCATTTTATTCTGAAACGAGAGACAAAATGATTGTTAGAATTCTGAAATATTTAGCTCTAACGCACAATATAAGAGTCAAAGAAAAGAAATTTTTCTAACATGTTCTGCAGCCTCCCGGATATAAGTATGGTACACGACATACCCATAAATAAGACTCTACTAGATACGGCTCATGACTCCCTAGGACTTCTCAAACTTGGCTGCTCTGATACCAACTTGTCACGCCCCCAACTGAGGTGGGATGTGATTGTCACTCAACCCTTACTACTCGTTGAGTGAACCCTGTGCTAGTTGTATCAAAACTTCAGGTTCAATAGCAAACAACCTAATGCGCTTAAATATTCAATCTAGTCAATTTGCGATTCTTAAACAGACTGATAAAATAATCAATAAAGGATAAATCCCAAAATATCTTAATACTAACCCACTAACAAGCCATGAGCCTCTAGAATTTGAAACAAAACTGAAATACATAGCTTGTAGGGCATTCCCCGAAAATAAAATAAACATCTAAAAATAAATAATAGTCTGAAAAGAGTCCACTACAACTGGGATGAATCAACAGAGTCTGTAAACTAAATTCGAAATATCTCCTCTAGCCACGTGCCTTGTTACATGCGTCCTCAATACCTACCACACGATGTAGCAGGTCCAAACGGGCTAAGTATCACCAAAGGATACCAAGTAAGTCTCATAGGCTACCTCCTAAAAAGGAGGAGCGAGACCTTCGGGGAAATAATATGAAAGAAAACGGACATACGAAAAATCATATAAATCATATAAAATTTTATAAACAAGTAATGAGTTGGAAACTGAAACTATAAGCTGAACTGTAAGCCAAAACTAAACATTTTTTCTGCAAATCAGTACACGTAATGGCCCTGCGTACGTGAGCATCTGGGAACACGTACGCGGGAGTGCCGGCCTATCTCCCCAATAAACAGTTGGCACCTGCGAGCATGGGTTAGTTAACCCTGGCATCATGGTACTCACGCTGGGGGAGGTTGGCCATTTCTCCCTACTAAATGATCACATTTATGCATGAATTATTATTGAAACTGAATACTTAACTGAATGTAAATATCACAAATAAACGCACTTAACAACTGGTAATACAAATCATGTATTTTGTCACATATATCGTCGAGCTGAATAAGAATGAAGTGAACTGAGTATTTGGAATCGCAAGAAGACATGGCCTGGATTTATTGAACACATGGAGCAGAGGGTTTCTAATGAAATTCTCTACTAGGAGAGTAAGCCTCAACTCACCTTAAAGCTGGCTCAGCTTCGACTTCACGTATTCTCCAAACACTCCCGATTCACAAATTTTCAATCTACATGTAGTAATCGGGTTCAATTCACATCAATACAAGTCTAAAGAATATAACATTACTCTCTTCAATTTAAGAAGATTGCTCAAATCTTCTAACTCGTGAGTTTTCAGCAATACAAGGAAACTATGTATACCCACTTCAATTCTATAGTCCAATGAATTATAATCATCACTAATAACATATCAATTGTAACGTTCTGTACTCAGTCAAGACTACATTATCAAATTTTTACTTTACTGTTCAAACCCTAACTCTTGTTTGGAATTATAATTAACTATCTTCATATATAACTGATAATTAAAGTAAAGGAACAAAAGAAAAGAAAAAAGATGAAAGGAAAAGTAGACTCCTCTTACTCTCTGTCGACGGCGAGCAATTTTTATTTCTGTGTTTCTTTGCATTCCTCGTCGGCGTTCAGAAGCCAAGAAAGGCTTGATACCTTATGTCTTTTATTATTTTAAAATAATTAAATAAAACCCAAATATGACCACCATTTAAAGCTCAATCTGGTGGCCCACTACATATTTAATTATATACAAATTTGGCTACTTTTTGACTCCAAATAAAAGCAAAAGTTTTGCGACTTAGGAAGTCTTTTTATTTTCTCTACTCCTGACCCACTTGTCTTTCATTGCTCACCAAGATCCTTGTATATTTTTTGCTAATTTCTTACACATAAAATAGATGTACTTCTTTTACATACATCATCGTATTTCTATTATAAGAACAAATGTATCCAGTGTTGTATTTCAACACAGTGAGCAAACAAGATTTCATTATTATTAAGTATCCGTCCTACCATATTAGTTCATATCCTATACGCATATTATTCCAAATACTTCGCTTAAACCATGCAAGTCCTTATACCTTTCGAGCACTTTAATTACGTTATGAACTCCGAAATTATTAAAAATTTTAAGCTAGAAATTTATGGGGCTTTACACCAAGCAACCTGATTCTATTAATAATAGAAGAAATTCTATCAGAATACCTAGTGATAGTCTCGTCTTCTTGTATCCTAGGAGATTCAAAATTCTGTTTCAAATTTAAAATGTGCATTTGTCTGACTTGATCACTTCCTTGGTACTCCTTTTAAAGCTTTTCCTAAGCTTCTTTTGTTGTCTCACATTCAATAATTTTAGAAATAATTGGATCTACAACTGAATTTTGAATCACAGTTTTGGCTTTTTATTTTTTTGGGTTTCTCTTCTCAATGGATTTTAATTCGGGATAGGGTAGAATTTGCATGAAGAGGTTGTAATGGTCTATCTACCATTACAACTTCCCATAGATCATAGGTTTCAAGAAATGATTTCATTTTCACTGACCAAATCTGATAGTTTTCACCAGTGAATGTTTGTGGGTAATTCAAAGAGAGTCTGCTGTTTGCCATGTTTGAAAATGGGTTTAAAAATTGATATTGGTTTAAAATGATATTGGTTTAAAATGATTTGATAATGGCTCTTTGGAAGAACTCACAAATCCCGTAAGACCAATAAAACTCTTAATACCATTGTTTTTTTTTTAATGAAGGAGCATCAAGAAGATTTAAAGTATTGATTGATTTATGTTTTTTTGTTAAACATAGAGAGTTTTAAATAACCAACTTAAGAATATAATATGCAGAAAAATCTTCATAACAAAAATTCAAAAAAACTTAAAATATCCCAACAAACCTAAAAAATCTAACAAAAATTTAAATTCAAAAATGTAGATTCATCCTAATACTAAACAACTTATTATACTAAAAAAAAATTACAACAATAACTGAAGCAAATCTTCGACAGGCTTCGATCTAATCTCTTCAGTTTAGCCAAAAATTTGTTTTAAAGGGATAAGGATATTTTACTTCTGACAATACCAATAACTATTCTACTTGGGATTTTAGGGATTAAAAGAGGGGGAGAGAAAGAAGAGGATAATGTCATAAACAAAAAGATAAGTTTTTGTTTTGGTTCAAAAGAGGATGGCAGAGATATGTGAGTCGTATTTTCTTGAAATTTGTTGTGAGACCAAAAAAGACTGCATTTATTTATCAAGAATTAACTTAAATAGTTATCAACCTAATTGCTTAAACTAAAAATAGTTGTGAGTGTATAATATAAATATAATCTATATATAATATATGTATAATTGAGTATAATCAGTGTATAATTTATATATACCTGCTGAAAAACGTAAACAATGAATCTGGACGATTATTTGTATAAAGACCCTTTTATTCATGAAATAAATCCTTAACCAACGGGTCATTGGGATGGAAAGGAGATAATTCGAAAACAAACAATGTTTATCACAGTATATTTAACTTAAATATTCAGATTTTCTTATCAATTTCATTCTTTTTCTTCATATTTCTTCATCCCAATCACCCCTAAAAATCACTCTTTCCTTTCTTTTCACTCCTGGTCAACCCATTAGATTTATTTTTGAGTCTTACAGACGTACCAAAAAAATAAAACGTATATGGTCACTTAGCTACAAAGTATCATTTAATCAATTTTGGCCAATAAATAGTTATTAATAATATACATTATTCAAAATACATAAGAATTTTTTGTTCAACAGGTATAGTCGAATGTGTTGAAAACACATAAACAAGACAATATACAAAATTCGAGAAAGATTTGAGGTGATTTGGAGGTTTAGAGTCAAAATTCAAAGTTGAAATCGAATAAAAAAAGTATTTTTGCGACACATGTACCTCACTATATATCCATGTATATCACACACAAGTATACATGGGTATATACAGATATATAGGAGATAGACGAAGGATACTCAAGGGGATATATAATCCGTCTTCTTTTAATGTTCATCGTCTACTTTGAATTTGACTCAAATTTCAATTCAAATTACCTCAAATTTTCAGCAATCGTCCCAAAATTGGGATTCAAACTCCTTACGATATAAATCTATTTTAACAACATTAACTCGAAATAAATTCTAATTTCAAATCGTCCCAAAATTGGGATTCAAACTCCTTAAGTTAGATTTTGTTTATCTATTATACTAAAAAATTATTTCGTAGAATAAAAGTTGGGAAAACTACCCTCTATAGCCCCTTCAAAATTTTAATAGCCCATGTTTTTTTTCACTTATACGAAATGGCCCTTCGGCCCAAACATATTACATCTAATAGCCCGAAATGTCTATTTTGTATATTTTTTGTATAGTGACAGTCTATTTTGTATAATGACAGTTTATTTAGTATATATTTAGTATAGTGACAGTCTATTTTGTATATATTTTGTATAATGACAGTCTAGTGTATATAAATTGTATAGTGACAGTCTATTTAGTATATTTTTGTATAGTGACAGTCTATTTTGTATATATTTTATATAGTGGCAATCTATTGTATATAAATTATATAGTGACATTCTATTTTAATATATTTTTTGTATAGTGACGGTCTATTTAGTATATACATTGCATAAAATTTGTATATAAAGTGTATTGTGCATCTTGCAATGTATCCATAATATATCATTAATGTATCCCGAGCGCTTTTGTGTATCCAAAGTGTATAGACTGTTCTACAATGTATAAATTTTATATATATAAAGTGTATCGTGCATTTTACTACGTAGTGATGTAGTAAAATGTATATATGAAAGATTTTTTAGAATTTAATATTGTGTTAAAAATTATAATGATGATAGTTATTGACAATTTACATCTATTATATAGTATATATTTGAATGTACATTTATGTTCTTTGTACGTAAAGGGGTATTTGATTTAAAGAGTGAAGAACATATTATTGTGTATTAAATAAATAAAAACCCATGAAATGAAAACCATAACAATAAGGATATATTACTTTGAAGATGACCGACTGCTTTTATCTAGCAAATTAAGAGTCAACAACAACAAGGATATATTTTTTGATTTTATTGTACACTACTCTATTTTTTATAATTGAAAGCTTTTTTTTGATTTGGTTAGAAAATTAAAATAGTTATGTATTTCACGTTGTTTGGGGATTAAAGATATATTTTTCATTTCTAAAAATGAGATTCTTAGAGAAAAAAAAAAGCATTTGAAATATCTGACGCCGGGTTTGGAATGCGGCTGATGGGGCTTTTTGTTTCATCAGTTGGCTATTGTAATTAATTAATTTCTGGCTAGTGGCTGTTACAAGTTTGGCCCGAGCGGCCAACAATGATAAAAGCTTAACTTAGTTCCCCCAAGATTTGAAAAGCCTTCCGCATATTAGATGGAGCACGAAACAATAAAATTCAAATAAATAATTTATAATAAAAAATTATGGCAGAAGAAGAGGAATGATTAAATTATTTTTAGGTGGCTAGCTAGTGATGGTAGTGATTAATGATTAAGAAGATGATTATTTCTCGATTAAAATTAGATAAAAATGGTTGCTTATCACTAGGCTATTTACAGGTAAAAATGATTGACTTAGGTTTGCCATGTGCATGTAGTATTAATCCCATTTGTACAAGTCCTCCTAAATATGCATGAAGCTATTCAAAACCATTTAGTCTATGAACATGTTGTATGTATGTCAATTGTTCAATTTTTTGAAATACTAATTTTATTTTGCCGTTGTGAGCAATGTTGGCATACAGACGTATCGAATATGGGCAGGTAAAATATAAATTAGACAAAAAATAGATAAACTCGAGCTTGTCCTTTGATACGTAACAAATTGATCGAATAACGAATATTATGAATACCCATATTTTCTATTTATATTTTTATCTAAAATAGACTAAAGCAAAACTTAACAAAGTGTATCGGACTGTAAAACAAGTAAATTACTTGTCTTATGACCAACTTGGTTCTCATTAATTAACCTATTTACTTTGGAGATGGTTGAGTCAATTTCCTATGACTAGTGTTAAACTAAAATAATTCACAATTAGTTTCAACATAGGAATTTGACTCAAAATTTGACCTTCATTCTAGAACATGTATCTTTTAAAGTTTGGAATAAATACAATTATCTTCCTAAAAAATGAACAGCAAGTACTATGTACCATAGCCAACTAATCTAAATTTAAATATGACTTCTAGACATCAACTTAAAGATTTTTAAGAAAATATTTTATATTCAAAATCATATAGTACAAATCTTAAATTTTCATACAGTTTTTCAAAATGAATAAAAATAGTCAAAGAAAAAACTATTTAACCTTTTAAAACAGATAAAAGTGTTAAGTATTTATTTGAGACATGATACAATTTCTGCTTTTTAAATGAAAATCTTTTCGAAAATGAAAATAAAAATGACATTAGGTAGCCGTCTTAAGCACTCTTATGTAAAACATATTTATTTTTTAAATATTATTTAAAGTTTAACTAGTTTTGACAAACTTTTGCTCAACTTCTTTAAATACTTTAAACCTGAAAATTTTTGTAAATTTTGGTTTATTTGTGTATTCTGCCGAACTCAAATTAATTATGTTATTCAATACGATAATAATAATAATAATAATAATAATAATAATAAAATTAAATTAAAAATCTAGTGGGACCCACCACACGTTATAAGCAGCTAGAACCTTCGAAATCCCATCTCAGCGTCACATTTTCCCACAGCCAAACAAATAATTAGAAGCAGATCAACAATAATCTCCAACCAAAGACAGACTCCTCAAAGAAACACCCCCCCCCTTCCCCA
>AWOL01S0021434.1:0-24199 GCA_000715115.1 Nicotiana otophora | reverse complement strand
GGGGGGGGGGGGGGAGGTTAAAAGGAAGCTATATGTTTGATGTTTTATTCATTTTACTGAAATATTAAAATCTGGAGAAAATAAGACAGAGAAACCCTTCAAGAGTATCTATATTTGATCTATGACTCTATGTAGTGTGTTTTGTTCCTCTTTCACTTACCTAGGGAATAAGATATTTTTGTTTGTACTTCGCGTCCTTTTTTAGCATCTAGTATCCGCAACCAACTAATATAGGGGTAAAGTGCTCCCTGTCGAATGGGAATGGATTCGTTCCTAGATTCAAACTCGAGAGTTCTAGTTAAGAGAGGGAGGAACAACCTTTTTGTTCGGTGGTTATTTCGAATTTACTACCACATCTGCAACTGTGCAGGATCACCCCAACCTTGATAGCTATGCGTGTCTTGATTATTATATGAACTTGCTAGTGGTCGGCTCAGGCATCTTTACTGACATGAATCATACATTAATCTATATAGTACTACTAATTGATATCCATGTAAAATATGGAATATGAAAGATACTTAGACATTTATGTATTTTGTCATATCATTTTTTACACAACCAACATACGTCTACTTGAGTTTCTCAAAGTAGAGTCAGTTTAAAGCATGGATAAAAGAGGAGGGTTACAGTAGGTCAGGCAGCCGACATAAAATAGTAAGTTCCGCCTTTTCCCTTAGATAACAAGGAAGTATGTTGTTTCCAGCCCCAAAACTTGGTTAATAGGTTTACCATTCTTGACTTAAATATCATACTTGGTTCATTAGTCTGGATTCAAACTCCCGACCTATGCCTATAACATCTACTACCTTGCCATTGAACCAAAGCAGTCAGGTCTAACCAAAAGTAAGTTCATAAGAAGTGTAAAGTCTCCCATGAATAAGGCCTCATTTTTACAGCAGTAACTATAGTATTTCTTAAAGTCGCTGAAAACACATCTATGGAATGGCAGTAGTAAGGATCTGACCAAGTTAGGTATAATCAAGTGCATCTAGATGAAGGGAACATAATTCCCTACTTTGAAGCATCAACTTCACAATGCAAAAGCAAGTAGTTGAGTCTTTTCATCAAGCATTCTCTGCCTTTTCATTAAATGTAAATAGTGAGAAATGTTGAAGAGAAGCCCGTGCAAGACTTAGAATTTCTTGACGGATTTTGGCCGTCTGAATAGAAGGGGAGCCTTGGCGTAACTATAAAGTTGTTGCCATGTGACCGAGAGGTCATGGGTTCGAGCCGTGGAAACCTCTCGCAGAAATGTAGGGTAAGGCTGCGTACAATAGACTCTTGTGGTCCGGCCCTTCCCCGGACCTCGCGCATAGCGGGAGCTTAGTGCACCGGGCTGCCCTTATTTTGGCCGTTTGAAGAGCTGTTGATACTTGATACAGTCTTACTAAGATTTGAAAAGACGCACCTTTGGAGCTTCTCCATGTCATCAAATGTGGTATACCTTCAACAAAATTTATGCATTTCTTTTGGAAAATCTCCAACCAGAAGTTTATTCATCGTATAAGGGCCTCATATAAAAAAAATCATGTAGAGGCCTATTGTCCACCAAAAGTCTGATGGAAATATTAATTTGTGGCTACTTTCAAGCTTTAACTTGATGGATTTACTCCTTCATTCGTTGCTATACACCTTGTCACTCATGCTATAGGGATGAATTATGGAATGACCTAGTGGGTTAGTATTCATCATCAGCTTGTAGCAAGATATATATCCCTTTCTGCGGGAAGATGTGCTTCAAAATGTGCAAGATCCGTGATCCATGCTCTCGTATATAGAATGCACTTTCATAAAGTATAGCGTTTCTCTATATGTTACCTAGAAAAGACAAATTAAGCAAAACCTCGATCTTCTGGAAATCTGTAGTCCACTTCCCGAGGTGGTTACACTTCTTTTTTTTTTTTTAAATAAGGTGAAGCAGTTACACAACTTATGCTGAGCCCCCCTCCCCTTGGCTCCTTTTTGCCCTTTGACTGGTAACCGGCGGCCAACGCATTACGTAGTACCTGGACTCACTTTCAACCTCCCAATTTTGTGCACTCTCTTCTTCTAAAGATATTTAGACAGTACCATTGTATCTGCAAGAGCCAAGAAGCTATATTTAGAATGCATTTTAGTTTCGGAATTATTGTCGATGGTGAAAATCTAAAGAATATAAAATAATTTTGGTTGAGAAGAAATAGCTTTTAAAAGTGTAAAGAAAATAAAGGAAAGCATGAAGTAAAGAAGCTACTGCTATGCTGGAATTTGGGGATAGGTATGTGGTGCATGATCCTTGTTTGCTTATTTTGGTGAAATCGGAAGGAAAAGAACAGAAGAATGTTTCTAGAATCTTGTATTAATCTAACGACCTTACTTGAAAAGAATTTGTTCTATAGACTCTATCCCTGTTTCCTTGAGTTCTACAGAAGCTTGTATGAATGTACACCAATTTATTAACCCTTTATTTGACTAAATTGCTTTCGTGGGTCAAGAATGAAAACCTGCGCAAAAATTTAGCTTTGCTGGTTGTCTGAAGGATCTTGAAGTAGTTGAGCAACTACACTGTGCTTCTTTTTTACTGTCCATGTACAGTGTTGGCGTCCCCTTTTTGCATCTTTAGTACAATTTCTTTGCAGTTTTATTCTTAAAATTAAAAAGAAAAAAAGAAAAGAAAAAGGAAGGCATGATTTCTAAACAAACTCTTTTCTTGAAAAGCACTATGCTTTCAGTAGCTAATCTTTTTATTATGAACAGCTATTGGAAGTTAGTTGCTGTGTTGGTAAATGCCTTAGGTTTGCTATTCTACGCATCACTCGTCTAAAATATCATTAATGAAAAATTGAGGATTAACTGCTTGAGTATTTATGAAGAAATGATTCACTTGGATTGCTGAATCCATAATGTAATTATCTGGCCAACTTGAATATAAACAAGTATGGTCTCTCCAAATCCTCTGACTCGAGCATGGCCCATAAAGTGAGGATTAAACTGTATATGTTCTGCGTGCAATTGCTATTATAGTGTGATTTGAGTGCACATATTATTTTGATAAGTTGTTTATAATCAAATGGACTGTACTAGTAGTTACCTAATGCTTTTGATTTTACGAATTTCCTCAGTCAATGCAATGGCAAAATGTCTTCTTTATACTAGTCTGCAAAAAGGGGGCAAATGATGTATTACGACAATAATAACTTTCTTCTCTCTCCAACCAAAGAGAGAGAAGGAAGAAAGAAGAAAACGAGGTCTCTTTTCCCTATGGACGGGAACAACCTCCCCTTTTCTATGAATTGGTTGAAAGATCCTTTCTTCTAGTTTGTTATTATAGCTGGTAATTAGCAACCAGGTCCATTGTTTTTGAAAATTGCAACTGGAAATTGTTACTGCATCTGATGCAACTACATATGGATTTAGGTACTCCGATCATACAAGTTCTGCTGGCTGAAGTTGTGTATTGGTAGCGTCTTCCACTATCTAGCAATGGATTTTTCATTTCTTAGTAATTTCCTGTCGTTCAAACCCCGATCTGCAAAGGATATGGCTTCAACTATTGTATCTACTAGTACCCTAATGGAAGCACCTAAACAAAAGGCTCAGTTTGATGCTAAGTTTTGGAAATGGACCCTGTTTTCATTTGTTCCTTGGGCCAAAGGATCTGAGGGTAATATTCAGATGCCAACAACTGTCAACAAGAAGCTGAAAAGGCGCAGGCAATCTCGTGAAAGTGTAGATTCTCTAGCTCGGACGTCAACCATACGCTTTAGACCATATGTCTCGAAAGTTCCTTGGCATACAGGTCCAAGAGCTTTCCTTTCACAGTTTTTCCCTCGATACGGTCATTATTGTGGACCAAACTGGTCAAGTGGGAAAGACGGAGGGTCTTTAGTTTGGGACAGAAGACCGATTGATTGGTTGGATTTTTGCTGCTATTGTCATGACATGGGCTATGATACTCATGACCAAGCTGAGCTTCTCAAGGCAGACCTTGCATTCCTCGAGTGTTTGGAGAAGCCTCACATGAGTACTCGAGGAAATCCTCATACAGCTCTGCTTTACAAGACTATGTGCATTTCAGGTGCAAAGAATTTGCTATAATAGATTTATTCTATATTTTTGAAGGGGAGCCTTGGAGCAATGGTAAAGTTGTCTCCGTGTGACTTATAGGTCACGTGTTCGAGCCGTGGAATCAGCCACTGATGCTTGCATCAAGGTAGGCTGCCTACATCACACCCACTTAGGGTGCGGTCCTTCCCCGGACCCTGCGTAAATGCGGGATGCTTCGTGCACAGGGCTCCCATACTCGTCTGTCCATGACTGATTTGGTAATGTTGTTTGTTCTAAATGCAGGACTCAGGAACATATTGATACCTTATAGGCAACGCCTCATTAGCTTGCAAGCGAATCAATTATCTTTCGGATTTGGATGGCTCAGCGGTATCATGGAACCTGCAAAATGCTTGAAAGACCGTTTCATATGGTTGCAGAAGTAGCTATGTGAATAAATCGCGGGATCCTATATTAGTCATGGAAGCCGAAGCAGCTGCAATTTGACCGTTGATAGTTGAAGATTGCGCTTGCCGAACAAGACATTTCTGCAAATTCCATTTCATCAATGCATGAGATAATATAGCTGTATATGACATTGGAAATGAAGGAAACTGTTGAACTCCATAATGATGTAATTAGTTGTTTAGCTATTCCAGTGCTTGTACATTACTCTCAATTTACAGTATATCAAGTGTAAAGTATTCTCTATGTTATTGTTATGGATTTTTGGAGCTAGATTATGGTTAGAAAAGATGTTTGGAACTAGTGTATGATTTGAAAGGAAATCAACTGCTAGATGAATATTAATATATGGGAAAACCAATAACATATCAAGTATGATCTCATTTTCTTGACAACATGGATACTCTTGCTTTGTAGTGTTTAATGTGTTGTGTTGTTTATTTAGTATTCATTCATTCTGAACTTCAAATTTAAAAAAGATACAACTCCAAGTAAAGCGAGGCCTCAGAATGCCTTCAAGTTTAAAAAGAAAACATTTGTTACATAGGAAGGGGAAGGGGAGAGAAAGGGGGAAAGAACGCACACGTATTATGTGCGGAGACTGGTCAACGAAAGTTATGGCCTAAAGCTAAACCTTAATAAGAGGTCTTGAATTTATTTAATTTTTTTTTTGTTTTTGTAATCTTGATCATTCACTCGGTTACCTGATAACTCCTACCACTAGAGATACTTGGTAACTCAATCACACTAAGACTTATATTATATTTTATAAGAAATATATACTGACGGTTAAGGTGTTTTTACAAATTCTTATAATGTAATAATCTCAATTTTTTACCACTAAGTAGATATCAAAATAATTTCATACATCTGAAGTGAAAATTTAGGTTTATCCACTCTTTATAAGAAATAACATCTCCAAAAGATACTTTATTTTTTTAATTGTGAAAGATATTCGTCGATATCAGTTTACGTCCCACGTATTATGTGATTTGCTGAAGATTGCATAATTTGTTTATGCTCATTACGTGTTTTTTATGTATATGAACGTATTTGGATGAAAGTTGATCGAAAGGATCCGATTTGGCGCAAAAAGGAAAGTGAAGACACAAGAAAAATAAATGGAGGCAACTCGTCCACCAACCTTGCGTCACGAGACCCCTAGCAATAGGAAAATCAATAACAGAAAAATTGGTATGGTACAAATTTTATAAAATAATCGGTCGAACCGAACCATTGACACCCCTAGCAATGGGGTAGAACCTCATGTTCTCACAAAAAGACCACTTTCTTACGTATGTAGAAGGTACATTTTCTCAATAAGTAGAAACTCTAAGTGTTACTTTTATGAAAAGTGTAAAACTAACAGCAAATGATTGTGCGGGTGAATCTACAATACTTTGCGGACCTGCCTTGGATGGATGCAGAGCTAATCGATTATCAAATATAAAATCTTCCTAAAAGGTGTTGAAACCAAAATACTATATTAAATTCCATTGTGTCTTAAAGTATTATATGAAATACATAATAGTTATTTTTTTTGGTTTTCCATCCGATGTTCGGTATCTTTATTGGGGCCCGACTAAATTCGAATTCGCTCCAGGAAGTCCCACATTGGGGGTAAAACGCTCCCTAACAAAGACGACTTCATATCCAGGGACTCGAACACGAGACCTCCGGTTAAAGATGTTACCCCTCCACCACAACCCTTGTTGGTAATAGTTATTAATACTTATTATAACAACTAATTAAACCAGAAAATATTCTAACTTAAAGGATGAAAACGTATCTCCTAAAGCATTCCTAATTTAGCTCAAAAAGTTGTGTAAATATAGAAATTTAAATGACAAATGATCCATCATATCTGTAAATAAAATTCAAATTAGTGAATAAGATCGTGTTTCAG
Organism: Nicotiana otophora; assembly: GCA_000715115.1. Taxonomy (NCBI): domain Eukaryota; kingdom Viridiplantae; phylum Streptophyta; class Magnoliopsida; order Solanales; family Solanaceae; genus Nicotiana; species Nicotiana otophora. The sequence goes on along the minus strand of AWOL01S0021434.1, from coordinate 17,799 downwards.
TAGCCTTGCTATCTTTTATCTTACTAAAAGATTAGGTTATCACCAAAGGGAATCTTGAATTTTAATGCTCATTATAAACATTTATGTGTAATTATCTTATGAATTTTTTGATCGTTCAAATATACTTTATACTGTTAACGTATCAAACTTTAATTTTATAAAATTTGAGTAAAAAAAACATAAATGCAGCCGCGTTCTTTGCCGGAAAGCTAGAACCTCCCTGATTATCACACCATTCCCTTTTCCTCAACAATGACCTAATTTTTCTCATTTTCATATGGTAATTTTTTTTATTTCTCATCCGATGTCTGATATTTTTATTGACATCCGGCTATATTCCGATTTGTATTGGGAAATCCTACGAAAAGAAGCCTTGAAGAAACAATAATTTTTTTCCATGTGATCTATAGGTCACAGATTTGAACCGTAGAAGCAGCCACTAATGCTTCCGTTAGAGTAGGTTGTCTGCATCACACCCTTTGAGGCGCGACTCTTCTCCGGATCCTGTGTGAAGGCGAGATACTTTTTGCACTGACTACCTTTTTCTTATGGGAAAATCCTATATTAGAATGTAAAATGTTCTTTAACAAAGATAATTTCGTACCTAGGACTTAAACTGAAACCTCTAATTAAGAATAAAAGACTACATTTAAATTTACTACAGCCTTCTACATCATAGGCTAAAGTTTAGCACTTTGACGTAATGTAGCATTACATCTAAATGTAAAAGCATTTATTAAAGAAGATATTTTCCATACCCAACCAATAAAGCAACAAAACATATACATACAAAATATGGAAGTATCCAATTCTCACCACCCAACACTCCACTACTTGCCCACAACTCTATAAATTCCAACTTTCAGTCAGTTCACGGACCATACTAACAACCACTGCAAAAGGAAAAAAAAAATCCTCTACCACCACAATGTCATCCAAAAATATTAATAGTCCGACGATAGTCGGACTATTAATCTTCCTAATTCTAATAGGGAACTATCACTACCGATGGGCTGTTGCTGACAGCCCAATAAAGACAGTAGTGATTCTCGTAATGGAGAACAGGTCATTCGACCACATGTTAGGGTGGATGAAAAAGCTCAACCCGGAAATCAATGGCGTCGACGGGTCCGAATCCAACCCGATTTCGACAACGGATCCGAAAGCTCGTCGGATTTTATTTGGTGATCAGTCTCATTATGTTGATCCTGATCCAGGACATTCATTTCAAGCAATACGTGAACAGATATTTGGGTCAAATGACAGTTCGAAAAATCCAGCACCTATGAATGGATTTGCTCAACAAGCTCTTTCTATGGATTCTAATATGCCTGAACAAGTAATGAACGGATTCCAGCCTGATATGGTAATTACTATTATTGTTATTGTTACTCCTATATTATTCTTATAATTTTTTTTTATCTTTTCTTAATATTTGGATAAATAAATTAAACCAAGTGCAAAATAGGGAGGGAAAAACAAAGGAGAGGAAAGCATCATTAAATATTTAATGTTTTGGTATGAGAAAGTTGAGTCTTACTATTTGAGGAGATAAATGGACTTTTTCTAAAATTTTAATATATTTCAAAATAGTTTTAACTACATTTGTAATTTAAAGAAGTATTTTTGTAACATTTAAAAGAAAATAAGAAAATAACATGTTTAAGTTCACCCCGAAAATAGGTACATTAGCTCTTGTATTCTGAAGGAAGGGAGCAAAATTTTGAAATAAATAAATAAATAATAATAATAATAATAATTTATCAGCATCCGATGTCTCCTTCAAATCGATGAATGCGGGACATGTATTCTGTATATAAACTTTTTATCTCTTAGTTACAATTAAGTGATATGTATATAATTGCGGATATGTGAATTTTAAGGTTAAAAATAATTTGATTTGGTATAATTTTCAAATGTTGTGGATAAGAATTTTCTAAAAGTTTAGGTAGATATGAACACATTCTCTAGGATTTGACGTATATAATATCTTTTTCTTCTTTCCAATTTATTGAGTCTAATAATGAGTAGCTGGTAGCTACTATACGTAACAAATAGTTGTTTTTGTATTGCCCTCCTATAACTAATTACGAGACATTAAATAGTAATATTAGATTTGCCTATTTTTATTTCAAGTTTTCATCGGATATGGACACCTTCCTTTTTTTTCTTTTTTTTTTTGGTTTACTCTCCCGGTGTCCGGTATCCGCATTGGAGCCCGACTATATCTGGATTTGCGTCGCATAAGGCCCATTTAAGGGGGCAAACGCTCACTAACAAATATATTTTCATACCCAAGTCTCTAACCCGAGACCTATAGTTAATGATGGAGAGATCCCATTCATCTCACTACAACCCATGTTGGTTACACTTTCCTTTTATGCCATATATATGTATATAACTTCTATTCTTACTAGAGAGTCCACTAGAACTATACTTTTATCTTCCATTCTTACTACTGAGTCCACTTCAACTATACTTCCAAATTTCTGTTATAACCGTTAAATTAAATTGATTGTGTAGAACACTTGTATTTGTATGCAGTCAGCATATAATTTTTAAATCTACAACTAATTAAGGTTATATATATTATGATTATTATCAATGTAATAAAATTTTCACACTATTAGTGAAATTTAATCTCTTATAACATATTATATATTTGATTCAGGTTAACTATTAATGGTATGGGTAAATATATATATATTTTTTTTTAGGTTAAAACATAATTTAACCTAAATAGATTAGTTATTGTTCAGGTGGCGGCCTATAAAACCCTTGTATCGGAATTTGCGGTGTTCGACCGGTGGTTCGCGTCGGTGCCGGCGTCAACTCAACCGAACCGGCTCTACGTTCACTCCGCCACATCTCACGGCGCCACCTCAAATAATGCGTCGCTGTTAGCCAAAGGTTATCCGCAGAGAACGATCTTCGAGAACCTTGACGATGCCGGAATTAACTTCGGAATATACTACCAGAATATTCCGGCGACTCTATTCTACCGGAATTTGCGTAAGCTCAAGTACATTGGGAAGTTTCATCCCTATGATCTCACCTTCAAAAATGATGCTAAATCAGGAAAGTTGCCAGGTATTGATCATGTCAAATTTACGGTTTATGTTTAAATTTTTAGAGTTTTTAAAGCGGGTTTAACCAATTAAGTTTCGGAAACAAGTTATCCCATAATTAATTATTCGGAGATTAGTTATTTCGGAATTGTTATCCCACCCTCCAATACTATAATTTCGAAATAATTAATAATTGTATCGTAATTTTATTCCAACCAAACGTGTGATAAATTTATATCAAATTTAACCTCGAAATTAATTTACTTTTCAGTTTTTTTAATCAAATGGTTTGAACTAACTTGGGTTAAACAAAATTCATAACTCAACTTACCTGACTGAAACTTTTTCTTTTAAACAAAAACAATTAAAATCATTTTGTTATTTATTTTTTTATTTTTTAAGAATTTGTTTGGTAATCTAATCAAATTAAAAGAAACTTTACTTTTCTTTATATATAGAGAGAAACTGAATTAATAAAAACAAAATTATGTAAAAGAATTCACAATTTCTTAATAATATTTTTCATCTGTTGATTACTTGATATATAAAGTTATCTTATACTTTTGCTAGTGTGAAATAGCAGATGTTCCGTAAATTATCAGGGATAATTTTATATATTTAGCATTAGCGAATAGAATTTAAACTTGTATAAACTAAATTTGACACTCGTAATACTAGGGTATGTTGTGGTGGAGCAGAGGTACATGGATTCAAAGCTACAGCCAGCGAACGATGATCATCCATCGCATGATGTATATCAAGGACAGATGTTTGTGAAGGAGGTGTACGAAACCCTAAGGGCGAGCCCACAGTGGAACCAAACCCTTCTCTTGATCACGTACGACGAGCACGGAGGGTTCTTCGATCACGTCCCTACACCTGTCAGTGGGGTCCCTAACCCTGATGAAATCATAGGAGAACCGTTTGATTTCAAGTTTGATAGATTGGGTGTTAGGGTTCCTACTATTATGATCTCTCCTTGGATTGAAAAGGGCACAGGTATGAGCACCTTTAACTTGTTCCTATATACTCATCTAATTTTTACTCACTGACAATTTAAAAGAATTATAAGATAACAACAAATAACTATATTTATAATTAATAAGTGAAAAATTGTCAAAGAGCAAACAACATGTTTGAAGTGTTAAATTACACAAATAGAGAATATTATTTTAAGTTGTCGTGTATATAAGTTAAATATGAAGAAAATGATAGGAATCAAAGAACATAAATTGATGGATTTAATTTTCAATATAAATTCGATTTCTAATTAATTTCTTATTTTTGTAAATAAGATACTCCCTTACTTTCAATTAATGTGTCTTATTTTCACTTTTAATCTGTTGAAAAATTAACATCATCAAGTAAATTTTTTAATTTCGATATTTCGTTATATTCTTAGTGGTATTCTCTGACATAACTTGCTTAAAATCACATATTCAAAGAGTAATTTTTGGTATGTTATACATACCTTTAGCGCAAGACCATAAGATTCAAAAAAATTATTATGTACTTAAATTTTTGTGTTGAATCAAATTAAGCCACAATATATATATAATTTTCATTCTTAAAATTATTTGAACAGAAAATTCGTGTGAAAGACAAATAGTTTGACACCCAAATTAATAGTAAACCAATTTCACTTTGCTAATATGTTTAGCTTAATTGATAGTTATTGAGCTAGATTCGCGAGGGGAGTATATTATTTATCAAAAAACATTAAGTGCATGATATGCATTTTTTTAATAAACTTTATCACTTAAGTATAATAAATTAAAATAATTTGTCGCATGCACTAGATCCAAATATAATTTATAGTGATTTCAAGTACTGCCGACCTAAGAATAGTTTTGACTTTTGAATCCTTTTAAAGGGTGGGCTTATTGTTTATAAAACTAATTCTGAATGCTTTCTTTTTAAAATCTAATGCAAAAAATGAGAGTAAATAATTTTGAACTTTTAGATCTCATTGCTACAAATAAAATATAAGCACTAAAACAGACGACAATTAGATCGAATAATTTCCACTAAAAAAGAGAATAATTGGTCAAAAGTGCATAATACCGCCGAATTGCATGACATTTGAAGTCACTTAGTTCCCATTTACATCTATCATGTAAGTACCTTGAATAATTAAAGAATTAATATACAGTACGAAACTTTTTAATATAATAATTGCATTTTCACCTTTAACCTACTTATTTTAAGTTATTGATTCCACCTTTTATAGGTTGTTAGCTTTAGTTAATTTTTGAAAAACCCGATATATATAACCGTAAGTCGGAAATTTTTTCAAGGGTGTTCAAACTTAAAAGAATTAAAAAAATTTCTCAGACAAAGGGTGTTCAAAATATATTATATGCCTCGAAAACCTAATATTTTACCTATATACGCAATGACAAACAATAGTCAATTGACCACCTTTTAAGACATGTGACTTCGCCCCTACTGATAATATAAAAATTATTCTCTAACGTACTTAAGAGTATGATCTAGTGGTCAATGAAGTGGGTTAAGAACCACGAGATCGCATATTCGAGGCCCAACGAAGACAAAAACGTTAAATGATTTCTTCTCATTTGTCTAAGCTTTGACTGACAGAGTTTCACAATACTTGTGTTGGTAGCAAATATTTTCTGAAATTAATCGAGATACACACACAAATTGACTCTAACTATATAAATTTATACTTAATAATTGAATTTGTTGTTGACAAGTGAATGCTTATCTATGTGTCAATAAGTCACATCTCACTTGTTGGATCCCTCATTTCACAACAACTTTTATTAATGGTGTGAAATGCTTTTAAATCTAAACTAATTGCTGCCCATCCATCCCACTTTTATATGATGTAACATGTGAATATACAGATGAGTTTACTGAATTTGTTTGAAAAAGATATGTGCAAAAGTGGTCTTTTTCACACGAGAAGGACACTCCTTTTTTGCCTCGAATAATCTTTTTTTTTTAAATCATCTTAATTTTCTTGTCCAATCAATTTCTTTAATGTCATAATTTATTAATTTACGTTGTTATAACCTAACAATATATACACAATTCTTATATGTACTATATGTGAGTTTGACAATATATAGATTTCTAGATCTTAAGATGTATTACATTTATTATGATGGTAGCAATATATAAATTCTGCCAAGTATTGAGTTATTTTGGCGTGTGCTATACTATTCTTTTCTTTCTTTACCTTATTAAAACGACTCTGAATACAACAAGAAAAAGTTTTACTATAGATAATAATAAAATCACTTTTTTCGTAGTAATAAATGGTAATAAAAATAATAATCATAAAGACTATTCCTTTGAAATCGCCAGTTTACTCCTCTATAAGTATGACTTTTTCAATCTAGTACACTCTTTTATGAAAAATACATAAGATTTTATTACTTGAAAGGGTTGACTTTTGCATTTAGTGTAAATTTTATATACGTAGTCTGTATATGTATAGGGTAATACTAGTTTTTTTCCTCTAGGCTTATGATTTCCATTGAAGGGAGTTATAATTTCTACCTTTTTCTTGTCATTAGCATAAAGTTTACGATTTGTATTGATTGGGGGGGGGGTTTATGATTTGCATATTCATTAGTTATTTGTAATTTTCATAAGGTTGAATAGCCAAATGACACTTGTACTTGTTCCGTTTTGACATAACGCTCCCCTATTACCCGACTTTCATCCAAATATTTGAACTTGATTAAGGGAGGTGAAATTTATAATGTCAAAACGGAACAAGTATTTTCGACATTTTAATAATAGTAAAAACTTGTGTTATTAGAAACAAAACTAAGCAATTTATTGAATATTGAAATGACATTATCTATTTTTGATTTTGTTTTGCAGTTGTTCATGATCCTAATGGATCGCCGTTTCCGACGTCGGAATATGAACATTCATCGATTCCGGCGACGGTGAAGAAGATATTTGATTTGCCATCACCTTTTCTTACTAAAAGGGATGAATGGGCTGGCACTTTTGAACACATTCTACAAACTAGGAAGGAGCCCAGAACTGATTGCCCTGGTTAGTCATCTCAACTACAAATACTTTATATTTCTTTGACATTTAATTTCAACTAAAAAAACATAACAAGATAGTTTTTGTAGAAGTGAAGTATTTAATTCAGTGGCGGATATAGTATGTTGCCAGCACATCATGTGTATATTAAGCATACGTCACGTGTTCGAACCTTGTGGCGAACAAAGTATGATACTTTAAGTTAGGAGGAAGGAAGAGGGGCAGGTGCTTATCACCAACCATCGATTATGAAACCAGTGGCGGAGGCAGAATTTTCATTAAGGGGTGTCAAATTATGTAAAAGTAACCATACGAAAAAGATCAAGGGGAGTCAACATAAAGTATATATGTATATAAATAAAAATTACCTACCTACACAGTGTATTTTTCAGACGATGGGGTGTCAATTGACACACCTTATTATAAGGTGGCTCCGCCATTGTGTAAAACTAGGTGGACGCAAAAGGGGTTTCACTTGAATCCCCTTCATCAGGAAATCATATTGTGCAAGCAAATATGTTTACTTATATATAAATTGTTGAATCTCCTTACATAAGAAAAGACCTTTGTACAATGTCAAAGGGGTTCAAATTTATTGCACATTCCGTCTGCTAACGATTGCCTATCCACTGTTAAAAAGGAGTAAATATCTGCTCCGCATATCTGACTCAGTCTCCCGAGTAGCTTCCTTACTCGGTTGCCCTTTCCAAAGCACCTTCCATATAACCTTTGCCTTGTCTTATAACAAAATCTTGGTTCCTCAACATTATATAACCTAACTTTGTGTTCTCTTTGAAATTTTCCACAGAGAAACTTCCAACTCCAACAAAGATCAGAAAGGCAGAAGCAAATGAAGATGCAAACATAAGTGAATTCCAGCAAGAATTAGTGCAACTCGCGGCGGTTCTAAAAGGTGATCATCTCCTAACAAGTTACCCAGAAAAGATAGGCAAGAAAATGACTGTAAGACAAGGGAAAGCTTATATGGAAGACGCCGTAAAACGCTTCTTTGAAGCTGGATTTTCTGCCAAGAAAATTGGTGTTGACGAAGAGCAGATTGTGCAAATGAGGCCTTCTCTCACTACAAGATCATCTACTAATTTGCACCCTTAAAGATTTAAGTAATGTTCAAACGAAATGTACAAATAGACTAAGATATGGTATTATTGAAGCCATGATATGATGTACTTATATGGTAAAAAGCTGAATTATATTATTCCTGTTACAATTATAAGTGTTGAAGCTATGTTACTCGACTCTTCAAAAATATCATTAGGTGTGTCGGATCCTCCAAAAGTAGTACTTATATTTTTTAAAGATCCAACACGGGTACAACAACATTTTGAATAGTCCCACAACATAGGTTAAAAGTACCTACTTCAAGTTCCAACTAATGTTGGAATCATAGGAGAAGCAACGCTTCTGTTTATTGCTATTTACTATCATCTTCAACAGCCAAATTGTGTACAAATGACTGAATATTGAAGCCAAAAACAAGGCCATTTGGTCAATAGAATGAATGTACGAAGACGAATACAGAGCCTCCAGAAATGCAGACACCAAACGTATAACCAACATTAATGTGTGAATAGTCGTCTCCAAGCTTCTTGTTCCTAGAGAAAAAGACGCTTCTTTGACAGCCGCTTAGAGAAAATTTTGTGCGCTTGATAACACACGGCTCATCATTCCATCCATTGGTTAGTCCTCACTTCCTCCGTTATTTTGTTACCTTCACTTAGGGAGCAGCTGATTGATTGCAAAAAGATACCCACCTACAACCACAAATGATGCGAGTCCACTGCGTGCCATCCTCAATCCCAAGCCACGAAATAAGATATTCCTATCCGCAGGGTGGATCCCGGTCCATCTCTCAAATCTCTTCCCAGGTAGTTGCCATTTAAGAAACCTCCTCTCCATGGATACAAACTGCACATAAAGAGTAAAGAAAAGAGGATAATCCACAAGGCCTGCACCTATTGGGAAAAAGAGAACACCAAATGTTCTCAAAAATACCATAACAACCAAGAAACACATGTTTTATACATCTAATAACATTGAAAACCCGAGAACAACAGGTCAAAAGTAGCTGAAGCATTCACTCAGTACGATTATAGCTTCTACAGGATCTGATGTAACAGATGCTCCAATTATATGGTTCTCCGGCCCTCAATCAACAACCACCAATATTAACCCCATACACAATGCATGTTATCCTAAGAGGGGAATGGGTACAAAAAGTTCACCTACAAAAGATATAATTTGCAAAAGACCTATCAAAGTCTCATGATATTGCACCGGGACCGTAATTGCCACATTATGAACAAAAACATTCCACACTAACTAATGAATTCATCATGCACAGATCCTGGCAGAGTAGCAGCATTTGAGAAAAGCTATATGCCCACCAAATACAGATGACATAGAAATTACTTCAGGCCTCAACAGAGCGAAATGGATACAGGGCATTCATGTACCCAACCTTCATTTAGTTTTGGATGAAGTTGTTAATTGATTGATTACCGTTGACATTGCACAAACTCACCCACGCCCCAATGGAATTGACCAGTTTTAAAAGTACTTCAACCACAAGGCCCAAGGGTATGACCTAGTGATCAATGAAGTGGGTGAGAACCATGAGGTCTCAAGTTCAAATCCCAGTGGAGGCAAAAAACACTAGGTGATTTCTTCCCATCTATCCGAGCCTTGGTGGATAGAGTTACATGTTGTTCTTGTAACATATTCTGCCACATGAACTGACCACCCAAGATCATCTTTGAGCATTAAGGTATTTGGGTAGATAGTTCATATAGCAGAATATCATGCAGGTGATCAAATACAGATGATTAAAACCCTGGTCAGGCAACATACCTTGGGCAGAACAATGCATTGCGAACGAGATTTAGCAGTATCAAAACCATGAGAAGCAGCAGCAGCAAGTGAACCAGAGAATCCAGCCGCAAGACTAGCAGCTAAAGGAGACAATGGGCCAATTTCTTCATCAGATCTGAATGAAAACAAGTCTCGATGATCAAAGTTATTTAAAACTGAATAGGGCAAGTGACAAGATAGACACTTGGCAACTGACCTGGAAACCAAACTGTTATCCCTCCACCTACTTTCTTCCCTATTAAATTGTTCAAAATAGTCTCTAATTCATTTCAATTTATGCTATTTTTTCCAGCATATTAAATATGTATTAACTTCTTTTCTTTTCTTTTTCCTTGTATTACAATGCTGCAAACCTTAATAGTCTAATGCACATTGATTTACGGACATTCTTCAAAATTTTACAATATGGGGTAGATTTTTGAATATGGGGTTTGATTGAAACTTCCATAAAGTAATAGGTAACAATCTAGCTTTTTGTTTCTTACACATCATCATACCCAAACCATTTCTGGAAAAAGATAGTCATCCAAGCACGCACTTTTTTCCAAATAACTTGTTTTTGGAAAAATATTTTCTTCAAAGAACATCTCCAGAAAACATCAAACACCAGAACTGAAAACTAGGACAAGAACAAAAGCAACGCGTTAAGAATTGAAGCAATACCTAGGTGGGGGATTCATCCCAACTGCTTTCCATTCAAGCATTGCTTGATGTAGGAATTGCCACGTTGAAAAGAATATCCCACCAAACACACAATCCCGAGCAAGTCCAGATCTCATCCCTCTCCAGAAAGCACCCCATCCTTCCAAAGAGATGATGTCTAACGGCCTCTTAACATCAGATATAGATGGGGGTCTCCCGGACCCTGTCATCATCCATGGATAATCTTTTAACGCAGTGACCAAATTGGGATGTTTGGTGGGAAGAGTGGTTAAAAGACCAACTGTGTTGTTCAATCCCCTAATATCCGGGGAATATCTTGGCAACAACTTTGCCATTAAAGGCGAAACAGCAGTCTTTTCAACAACTGACATGGAGCTGGGAATTCGGGAGGCAGAAGTAACCTGAGCACGGAGTTTAACAAGTTCAAATGGAGAACTTATTAGTGATTCCACTGCTCCAGAAGCAATTCCGGCCAACAGGGCCTCAGAGACATGGACATAGTTGTCTTCTCGACCATCTGATTAAGAAGGGTTGCAGATGAAAACACAATATGTTACATAACGAGGAACGAAGCAAACGATACTCAGAAGTCAGAACTATTCAATTCATTCATATAACACGGTAGTGCATCACTTCCAATATTTCCTTCTTTCCACTGCTATAAATAGTTTCATTGAATAAGACATTCTTCTCTCGTCCCAATTGAGCTTGTTCAGCTATCGATGGCCAATTTGACCAATTTTTTGTCCAATTTGGATCATTATTCAACCTTTTCTTTTATAACATTTATAACATAGAAACTATGTGAATATATAAGTGATAGGAAAAACATTAAATTTCACAATTCTAATCATAGAGTTGAGAAAATGATGGTTAAAGAAATCTTATATTACTCCAAAAGTAATGGTGTTTTCTTATTACTTGTTGACCCAGAGAAACTATTGAAAAATGTTTAAGATATTCTCCAAGACGAACTGAGTTTGGCATTTATGGTAAAGTACCTCCTAGCTGGGGAACTATTCCTTTGGAATATATTTTGGGTGATCCTTTCCTATATGTTTTTCCTATATGTTTTCTCTAACAGAGTGAACATTCTAGAACTTCCATTATAAGATAAGCATCTAAACCAACAGATTCACGCAAAAATCCTACATTCTCTAGGTTTGGATTCTCTGGTCAGAAGATTGGCAACGAAGTTGTAAAAAGTTAAGCACCAGAAGAATATCATACCTTTGTAGAATGCTGTCAATATTTCATAAACACCAAAGCGAGCTCCCAGACCCAATGATCTTCCAAGTGTCAACCACCCCACACCACTATACAAGCCTTCAATGTTCATAAAAGATTTAAAAATATATATAAGCAAGATGTTCATATAAAAAGCTGTCACTATGATAAATGAACTTTTTTGCATTGGTCAAAAATTTTATTAGGCATATAAAGCATTTCTCTTAAAGCAAATAACTTTGGTCATGAAGTAAAATGAGAGAGCGGACAGCATCACCTATAGTTACCACAAGACACAAAATAGTTCATTGAATCACCTGAAGTTCCTGACAAAGTTTTAATCCTATTGAGGACGTCAGCAGCAGTGAGTTGTTTACTGACACCTGAACCCACCTGCGTTTCATTCCACCGGAACATGTAACCAAATTATAAGGAGACATTAAAAATACTGCCCTCAGTGAAAGATAACAAATTTAAGTGAATGCTCAGAGTTATCATCAATTTCAACACCTGTATAAGGACCTTAAGGCTATCGAGAGGATAAGTGATAGCCGTGGCTAATGTAGCAGATCCTGCAGCAACAACTGCATGGGTTGCAAATATTGGATTCTTCAAAAGTTCAGTCATTTGATAGATTAACGTGGATGACTGCGTGCAACTACTCCTCTCCTCGAGTCACAATCAATATATTCAGGGATTCACAATTCCCTGCAATTCCCATTAGAGTGAGACCAAGAGTTAGTACTTCATATGTTTTCTCCAATAGGTCCTACCACAAACCCGTTACAAGTCCATATTCCTCACTTCATAATACACGTCTCAATATTTCATCTCTAAAACGACTTGCAAATTACTAATCTTAACTCTCGAGAACCATATATTTATTTCTAAATTTAGAGATTCGCAGTCTTATTGTCACGACCCAGATAGGGGTTGTGACGGGGGATTTCACCCATCCTAGCGAGCCTCTTAAGTGTAAGGAAATTTTGGCTGTCTCCTCTGTACATGGAACTAACAACAGTTTTGTACTATCTCAAATCAGCCTACTACGATTCCCAGCAACCATAATAGATTTATTAAGCTCAAATGAAATAAACTAAGTACTCAGCTAGCACAACATAAACAACAGGGCTCACAAGACGTAGACTGCTATGCATAAACAAGTAACTCAATCTTTACCACTTGAACTAAGCCCTGGGGCAGCCCCACCTAAAGTTATTTTTATCTATTCCTTCAATTTTGTAAAACCAATATTATGGTTCAGGCCAAATTGATCAAATATCACACTATCAAACTCCTCAATCTTGATATCCAACTCAATTAGGGACTATAAACTCCATAAACTCAACCCCAATATAAATTTTCCATTTCACTATTCAAACTCATATAACACTAGAAAATTTTTTAGAGTTCCACAAGTTAATTTTAACTAGAAAGGAATAAAATAATAATAATAATAATAATTCTTTAGGTGAAAGAGCTTGCTGCTTGGCGGCGTTAATGGCGGACTATTATCAAACACATGGTGAGCATTAAGAGTGTCCACACTGTTTCATTAGTAATACCTGATGATTTGGGAATATCATCAAACAGATGGTGAGCATTAAGGGTGTTTAAGCTATTCACTATAATTCCCAAAAATATTTTGAACAAAAGATTAAGATTGCATTTGAACTCTGAACACTACTGTTTGAATTGGAAACTCGCTCAAATTTAATAGTCCGAGACCTCCTTTCTGAAACTCTGAAGATCAAACTTTAAGCATGAATTGAAATAAGGATAACCTGTAAAGGAGGATCAACATAGAGTTTGTAAGTGATGTTAGTTTCACAGTCGCTGCCGCCGGAGGCTGCAGTAGCGATGAAATGAAAGGTGGCTTCTCATACACCAAGCTGCAGCGGTTCGTTTCTGTTTTCTTTTTTTTACTGTTTTTGATACGATATGGAAATGTGTTCATTTTTAAAAGATGGGCAGCTAAAATATTAAAAATATTGATTGAAAATATATTTAAATAGCCAATTAGAAATAAAAAATTCACATAATTTAAAATTCAAAAAATCTAAAATATATATACTAACTTAAACAATCTAATATATAAAAATTTAAAATTGAAATTCATCCTAAAAGTAAACAACTTATTTTGCTAAAAAAGTTACTGCAATAACTGAAAGCAACAAAATTTTTAGCTGTGGGAAGTAGTACTTTATGTTTCTGGAAGTGTACATGGGAGTTGGTTGGTTATTTAACCATCAATTATTATTTTTTACATTTCAATCCAATAAGTAATTACTTTATTTCCCCTATGTTTTTTTTATTTCACTTTGACCCCTAGGTCTTACTTCCCCTATTTGTATCGAGCTTGCCATCTTGAGAGGCTATAAATGAAATATGTTAATTCCTTTTCCTTAGCTTAGCTTTGTTTTTAGCTTAGTTTCTTCTTGAATTCTCATATTGCATCAGTATTCGTTTGGATAGCCTGTAATTCTAATGTCAACTTCACTCAAACAATAAATAAATAGTGGCTATTATAATAAGTACAAGACATTTTGCTTTGAATGTTAGTTATCTTGATTAAATGGGTTAAAATAGTGTAATATACAACTCAAATCCAAACATAAATCAAATTTGTATACCAAAAATTATACTGTATAAATTTGGAAATAAAATTGAGATTAAAAAACAAAATAAAAATGAGGCGAGATTGGATGTTGAACGGGTTTCGTTATGGCCTATTATTTTGGGGATCTTTTGTTATATATATTATAATACAAATTTATTTACCTACTTTAACTAAAGTTTGTTAGTTATCATAATTAACTATACAAATTGTATATATTTTCTCAAAAAAGACTCAAAGATTAGCACCTTTAATTAAGAGATTGAGTTACATGCCTTCCTTTTTCTCTCTCCTCCCTCTTCTTCTTTACTTCCGTCACTCCTTTTCCAAGCGCCAACATCCTCCTGTGTAGGAAAAAAATCTCTATTTCAAAGATTCATACAAATAGAATTACAATAACGTACAATTAAAATATAACTATAATACACTTTTAATACAATTTTAATGTATCAATAAAACATGTTGTGAGTTACAATTTGTCTGTCATGCTTCATACAATATCATACAACCTTCATCCAACTATTCATACAGTATAAAAGAAATTATTATGTATTTATCATTTTCATATAATATTCGTACAAAAAATATAACTATAATAGAATACAATTTGAATATAATTTTCATATAACTATAACACAACTACAATTTGTTCTAATTTCTCTACGAGTTTCAATCTGAAAATCCAGCCAGAATCAACTCTAATCTTCATCAAACACCCTTAAATTAAGAATAAACTCCAAAGGATATTGTCGATCGTTTGCGATACCACACAATCCAAACGAATAATAATTTTAGAAAATTGTGAATTTAAATTTAAAGCGTCGAAACTTTCTAATGGAGGTCAATGATTGATGGATAGCGGCCAGCGAACAGCAACTGGTTCGCTGGTGACATGCGACAACGTGAAATCCATTGGTGAATTCTCTCCCACTTGTGTTTCTTGAATTCTTTCCCACCTCTTTAAAAAGATTTTCAGTTTTTTCTTGCTAATTTAGATCCCTTATTCATTCTTTCAGAATAAAAAACAACAATTAATGGATACTCATTCAAGACTAATTTGTATATATTTTATAATTGTATATCAAATTATAATTAAGTTAAAATTTTTCTAATGAGAGTATATATAAGTTTTTAATATAGTATAGCTAAGGTAAAAATCAAAGGTATATCGATGTTAACTCAAAACACAAACGACTAATATTAAACCCTAACCCTAAGGAATATTAGCTCAAGCCAAAAAACCAGTTTGATGTTATAATGTCTGATAACTTTCCCGTGAAATCACTTGTACGGTTCAAAAGCGTTTGTAAATTATGGCGTTTTCTATGAGGCAACCGGGTGGAGGTTTTTTATTTTATGTCTATGTTTAAAAAATCAAAATTTTAAGGAAATATTACTGCCATATGATCAGATTCTAATGATGGACAATCCAACTTTGTTTACTATAGGAGAATGCATTTTCTTGGCAAAATCTTTGACCCCTTATAATAAGATGGTCAATTTGGAAGTAAAATGTTTGCCACGTCAGATATTATTTAATTTTACTTGTTTTCACTCTTTTTTCTTTTCTTTTTAATTCCTTTTCTCTTCTTTCTTGCACTATTTTTTCTTTTCATATCCCTTCCCAAGTGACAAGGTGGGTTGCTCTGATGGTAAGCACCCTCCACTTCTAACCAAGAGGTTGTGAGTTCGAGTCACCCCAAAAGCAAGGTGGGGAGTTCGCCGTGGGTCATTTAAAAATAGCCTCTCTACCCCAGGGTAGGGGTAAGGTCTGCGTACACATAGCTGTCGCCCTTCAAACCAACCAAATTGATTCAAAAGTTTTAGTATTTAACTTGATGGAAACACAAGGTGGCTAAAAATGACAGGCAAAACTCATTCGGTAGCGGCTAAATCGAAAATGGTGTTTAGCAAAGGATGGTAGCGAAAAATTATAGTAACCTCCGCAATAACAAAAAAGAAAAGAAAGAAAAATTAGGCGAAAGTACTGTTTTTCTATAATTACACAATCTCAAAAATGATAATTACCTTCATAATAGATGATAGCAAACGGTGAAAAAACAAAAATAAATAATAGCAAACCCATAATACCAAGTTCAAAGTGTACAGGAAATTTCACCTTAAAAAGTAAAAATTCACGAAGAAGCATGCACTGCAATTAAGGGTGTCAAGGGGCCTAGCTTAGCCGGGCCGGGTTATTGGTAAAGGAGACCGGTCGGTCTTCGTGCCGGGCCAGTTACCGGTTTCAAATATCGATTTTATCGTGTCCGTGTCTGGCCGGTGAAAATTTGAACCGGAGCAGTTTCGGGTCTAAGGGGTCGGGCCGGTTTTTGATTTTTTTTTTGTGTGTGTGTATTTTGATTTTTGTATAACTATCGTAATTTATATTAGATAAAGTAAAAATATAAAACATAAAAATAATCTTATAAAAAGAGTGTTTAAATAAATTTCAAAGGCTTTAAAAGCCTTATATTTGAATATTTCATTAAGAATTTAAGATAATACAATGAAGATGGATAAACATTTAACTTATAATTTGCAAGTTCTTTTTTTAATTCAAACTTGCGAATTAAAGTTTACATTTTACAACAACTAAATTAAAGAAAAAATAGTAAATTCAAATTTGAATTATTAAATATAAATCAAGAACTTCAAAGGTTTTGCATTGCCTTAGTAAATTCTTCATGATCAATATGAACTTCTTGGCCATCTTCTGGAGTGTTAAATTCAGATGGGTTACCATGTGCTAATATATCTCCAAGTTCCTCGTCTTCTGGTTTATCAACATCTTCACGTCTCTGATTTCTTCGTTCCGATCTAATCCAATCTCTGAAACATACTAAAACTTCCAAAGCATTGCTTCCCAATGAGTGATGGGTGTCTCCTAGTTGATGTCTTGCTTGACTAAATGCACTTTCTGATGCAACCGTTGAAATTGGCACATTTAGCACGTCCCGAGCCATAGCGGAAAGAATAGGAAATTGTTTTTCATTCTCATGCCACCATTCCAATGGTGAAAATTCCTTTGTGCGAGGCTCTGTTTGCTTTTGCAAGTAAAATTGAAGTTCATCAATGTTCCTGCTACTGTTTTGAGTGGAAGGAAGTGTAGACCAAATATAATAACCATCAAGGCATTCATCTTCATCTATAGTAGCAGATGCAGTAAAAGTAGTACAAATGCATAGTGGGATTAACATTGCCTACATTTGTCACGCCCCAAACCTGAAGGGACGTGGCCGACATCCGGTACCATACTCGGCCCGAGCGTACCACTCTGTAACTGTGAACTCTAGAGGAATAACC
>AWOL01S0021433.1:0-12229 GCA_000715115.1 Nicotiana otophora | reverse complement strand
TATATATATAGGCTCTCTGCTCTCTTGACTTGAAGAAGACAATACTCAATTAAATATGAAGTCTCGATAAGGAGAATATTATAATTTATGAGGCTAGGATAACGTATATAAATTCAGGAGTATGAAATTCTCTTTATTCCTCGTTATCAAACACATGTAATTACGAGATCATGCCAAAATGAAGGAAGGGCTTAGCCTTAACATACCTGAACTGATTCTCTTGGTGATTCCTCTAACATACATTAATTGCGGCAAAATATGTAACAACCGATCGTAGTAGGGGAAAATCCGTATGATATTCTTGATCATGTGGTACCTTGTATGACACTAGTCCATAAATACGGGGTATTATAGCTTGGACCGTATTTTATCCAAAATTGCCAAACTTCGACGAAACTTATTTTCTTCGATTTGCTTACCCTCTCACCTTCAAGAATTTACCTATACCTTGTTTGAAATAGCATAATACTTATAATCCCAAAATAATCTCATTCCTGAGATTACGTCTATTAACTTACGATGAAACTTTTACGTACAAAAAATGCGGGATGTAACATCTCATTTCCGAGCTCTCATCAATTTATATATGGAGTACTTTCACGTAAGACAATATGGGTTGTAGCATCATTCCCCCCTTTTGAACATTTGTCCTCAAATGTTAACTAATGCACTTATCATTCTCATAACCCATATCTCTTGCGAATACTTTAGTACTCCTCTTGCCATCTAGGCAACTATTTTTTGAATAAGTCCAAAGGCCAAGTCATTCCCCCTTTTAGTCCTCTTTCTCATACCACGAATTGCTAGGGTTTACGTTGCATCAAAGAATATTTGAAGTGATTTCCATAATCGTATTTCATAGTATCTTAATGTGATTCACCTTACGAGGGGGTATTCTAATCTTGTGGCGTCTGCGAAATCTTTTCTCCTTCTCTTTTTTTTTTCTTCAAATCATTATTCAATCGAAGGCCCAAACGTGATCCTTTATCTGTCACAATTACATCCTTGTTTTATTACCAGGTCATTATTCCATTTTGTTTCTAAATGCTACTAGTCTTAGACTCTTTTGAGCTCATTCAGGCTATACTGAGCATTATATAATTTAGAGAACCCATCAGCTCTCTCTCATTTTCGTGGGCTTATCCATTCTTATCACCTTCTCACTCGCCCTTTATTATCCTTACTCATGTCTTCCTACAACCTTGTCGCTCTACCATATGTTAGCTTACGACCCATACATATCCATTTATACTAGTCGCAACCACCATAGATTTCTTTTTATGTTATTCTAGAACATCAAGTGAGACATCACATCATCTCTAACTCTTCTTTATTCTCTTAAATAGACCTCTCGGTACCTAGAAACCATAGGCTGAAAGATATGCCACTGATGATGCCACTATCATTCTTGGATACTGAATCCCAGCACTTCTAGCCTTTTATCTGAAGTATGGACTATTCACATCCTTCTGCACTTGAGTATCTCGTACGTAGTTCACCTTTACCTTTCTTACTTTAAAATATCACCTCACATCTTCTGTCTCTTTGATAACCTCCCTCCCACATATGTATAATTCACATCCACCATTTGAAGCTCTATTATAATACTTCTACCTCTGGTGCCTATACAATCCGGTGGGAGCTTCAAACTGACTTCTTATGAGACTGGTACTTTTCTAACTGGCTTTATCGTAGAGCCATTATAGAATATAGTGGTTGTACTATCTCTCTTACACCTTTGATATTAAGAGTGATTCTTCTATGTTCTCAATCATGATTCCTATAATTTTCTAGGTCCAATAATGGGATTCCTGATTTACTTAGTTGATGTAACTCTTTAGTTTCTTCTTCCTTCTGATCAACCTTTATGTAGGCTTAAGCTATCTTCTGATCTGTGGCTTATGGTATTAGTTATTACTTTATCCCTTCATGGACGCTATGGAATATCCATGATACACTCTTCTAATAATCCAATCCTTTGTCTATGACATGGACTCAATTCTTTCTTTTAACTTATATCGGAGTCTTCCACGACTGTATGATTGTCAACATATATGTTGCGTAGTACCCCAAAATCTTAAGTGTGTTCATAACATAACTAACTCTGGATCATTGATCAAATAATTCCTTTCGTTCCATCTCAGCTTTCTTTAAAGTATGCTATTTCTTTTCCCGATCTTTCTGCCCCTTGTTGCGTGCATACTTAGATTATCTTAGTTCCCACACATCCCGGGATTTCTATGCAACTTATATGGTCTAGAATATCACTTTTGATCTTTACTCACCGTCCATTAGCCACGGTAGGTGCGACTTTCTTATAGAGTGCGTACAATGTTGTTGTGAAACTGTTTTTACATGACTATTTATCCTTCAAGTTACCATGTTTAGGTTGAAGCCTTCTTCCTTATTTCCTCAGCTAGTCTTTTACTATAGTACTTAGGGAGGACCCCCTGACTCTTGTAAAGCTGCGAGCTTATTACATCGTATTCCTGATAGAATTTTTGATGTTCCTACTCACCTAAAATTATCCGTAGTTACTTTCCTCCACACTCATGTGTTTGTACGGTTTCTTTTGAACTGAAGTTTTAACTGTCTTCCCAGTGGTATTATCTCTTATTTCCGTAACACTCATACGGTACCTTTAACTACCCCAATCCTACATGAATATTTCTCAAGGATTACAATATCACAATTGCGAGACTGATTTCCGCATGTTGGGGTTCATTATGTTCATTGTGCACGATCTGTTGATTTGTCTGTGTCCTCTTGTCTAGCCATAACTAGGCTTTTCCTGAATCAACTACTGACTACTTGTTGGCCCATTCTCATATCAGTATTCCGCGTAATCATTCTTGGGTTATTTCTTTTGTCTTAACTTACCTCTCGCGCTGGCTCCTTATTTATCAATAACATCATGGGCCGGAACCCTTACTTCCTCTCCTTGATGTCGTGTTTGCATAATGTTCTGGAATCGTAACTTATCCATAGGATTTGAATAAGTGCAATCTCATTCCTTCTTTTTTTTATCGCATTCTTCCTTTACCATTCCATAGTTACTAGAATCACTTAATTCTGACTTAATGTCACATCACTCCATATTCTCCCTTTTAGGGGAGTGCTAAGATTTAGTGCTTTGATGATCTACGTATAAATGTTTTACCTCTTCATCTTTGGCGTCTTTTCTTATCATCGACGACCCTTACTTGCCTTGCGGTAATCTTTCTGTATGAAGGATAATAAAATTCCTTACTCGCGAGGTGACACTTAGTGTAACTGGCACATATAGTCCCTTAAGTTTAACTTTGCTCACATTGTTGGCTTTAGGGAAGCGTCTTCCTGAATGACCTTTAAATGGTATTCTTTTGTCCTCCATTCTATTATCGCCGGGACGCAATCTCTGAAAGTCTCATGATGCCGACTATTACTGAGTCCCTAGTTCATATTTAATTTACCTTGTTCATCAGTCCATACTGATTTCTATTACTCTGGGGTCTAACTTTTCCTTCTGGTAGTCGCGTTGGAGTCACAAACTTATTTCTCGAAATGAGGATATGACTTTATGGCCTATACTCTTTTGTTGTCTCAAGGCCTGTCACCTCTCATCTTTTCCTTCACTTGGATATAGACTCTGTAATACTGTTATCTTTTGATCTACCATTTTCATCCATGTATCATATCTTACTTATAATGCTTCATTAACTCTTTTCTTATTTTCCGCTCACATTTATGTCTATCACTTTATTCTAAAAACACGAACAAGACATTCTTTGTTTTTAGCTCCCCTTTGCTCCATCCAGTGGCTCTTCGAGTTTCTTAACGTTCTCGCTCTACTAGGGACGCGAGCCACACTAAGGTAATATTTATCCCTTCTAGGCTTTCAGTGCCTATCTTTTGAATTTCTTTCTTGATCATGCTAGTATTCACATCTAATTATAATATTCTATAGTGCACCATCTGGGTGCCTCACACGGAGATCTATTAACACTTTGTAATATCTTTCGGAAATATCAACTAACACAAACAATCCATTCACCATTTTGGGTTACTCTAACCCCAGCCAGATCCTGATATCCCGTCATTTTCTTAAACTACACCTGTTAGCCCCCAGTAGGGTATAACTGAGATGGGTGTGGCCAATTATACATACCTCTGTTATTGTTGAAGGTAACTCAAAAGGCTTATATTCCTCTGCCTGAATTTTAAATACTAATAATCTTCATTATCTGGGCGCCTCATACCCTTCTTCATCTTGCTTTTTTACTTGTTGAAACTTGCATCTATCTTCTGAATCTCTCATTGCCTTTCACCATAGGGGTGGATAGATATTCCTGCCTTAAGGCTCCTTATCAAAAGGATTACACGTCTTAGTACACACATGATCTGCTGAAGACCTTACAGTTATCCATCATAAGCATCATGCAAAATCAAGTTCCTCTGACTCAACTCTGTCACAGCCACATACAATCTCTTACCAACCGTCTTTTTAGATGTAGGCATCGTCGTATTATAAATAAGATAGAGTTTAGGAATTGAGTTCCTACAACTGAGCTCTACCACACGATCTAGAGTAATAAGAAAGAGTGACAATCCTAAATGCCCTGTAGCCTCCTGCTTATAAGTGTGGTGTACGACACACCTATAAACAAGACTCTACTAGACACGGCTTGTAGACTCTTTAGGACAGAACTGCTCTGATACCACTTTTGTAATGCCCCGAACCTGGGGGCGAGACCGGCACTCGGTACCTTACTCAACCGAGTACCAACATAACCTATCTTTTCGTATCATACTATCATAGATAACTGAGTCGTAGAGGCTTCCATGAGATAGGTAGAATACAACATGTAATATATAAGACATATGGGCCTATAAGACCAAAATAACCACTCGTACACTGAACATAGGCCACGAAGGCCATACAATCTTTTACATACATGACATCTGTCTACAAGCCTCTACGAATATATAATTGTCATAAAGGTAGGGGCAGAACCCCGCCATACCAAACAATACACATAGAAATCATACTGAACAAACAAGTAACTCCGGAGCAAATGGAGTGCACCAATATCTTCCGATGAGCTGATCACCTACTTGGAGGACTCTCGACCTGTCTATCGAGACCTGCGGGCATGAAACACAACGTGCCCATGCAAAAGGGACGTCAGTACAAATAATGTACCGAGTATGTAAGGAAATATACTAAAAGCTAAAACTGAACTGATAATATAATAACTGAAAGTAACTAGGAGTCAAAGATAGTCTGAAGATATGCTTACCTGCTGATACTGACTCAACTCTCTCAATATAGTTAGTAAAATAGTTGTCCGGCCATATAAGGCTCAGTATATATACAACTGCTCTACCGTAGTAGGCTTGGTGCTTGGCCATACTAGGCTCTGTATCTCGGCCAACTGGGCTCGCTCATAAGTGCTTGGCCACAGTATACTTAGTATATAACTTACCATCTGATCAGAGATTGCCCAATAGGGGCCTGCCCATCGATTATAGCTTGATGGTAATGAAAATACTATAATACTATATATATAGGCTCTCTGCTCTCTTGACTGGAAGAAGACAATACTTAATTAAATATGAAGTCTCGATAAGGAGAATACTGTAATTTATGCGACTAGGATAATGTATATAAATTCGGGAGTATGAACTTGTCTTTATGCCTCATTATCAAACACATGTAATTACGAGATTATGCCAAAATGAAGGAAGGAATTAGACTTAACATACCTGAACCGATTCTCTTGACGATTCCCCTAACACACGTTAATTGTGGCAAAACATGTAACGGCGGATCGAAGTAGGGAAAAATCCATATGATATTCTTGAGAAAGATTGCACCGTGCTCCCTTAGAATTTGTAATTCACATTGAAATAGCATTGTAAAGGGTCGCATGTATTCTTTCTGGAGAATTCCATCCGTAATCTCCAGCAAGCATTTCGGTTCCTTTAATGATGTAGGGATGTTATTTTGCTTNTTAGACTTAACATACCTGAACCGATTCTCTTGACGATTCCCCTAACACACGTTAATTGTGGCAAAACATATAACGGCGGATCGAAGTAGGGAAAAATCCGTATGATATTCTTGAGAAAGATTGCACCGTGCTCCCTTAGAATTTATAATTCACGTTGAAATAGCATTGTAAAGGGTCGCATGAATTCTTTTTGGAGAATTCCATCCGTAATATCCAGCGAGCATTTTGATTCCTTTAATGATATAGGGATGTTATTTTGCTTAATTTAGAAAAGTCTTATGCCTTACCGATAAAGAGATCAAGTAAAGGTAATTCATCAAGGCATTAGAACTTAAAAGATATATATTGCGCATGTTAGCCAGTCTGGAACATAGGCTTTCTAATAATGGCTAAACTGAAACTGAGCAAATAGCAGTACTAGTACCCGACAGAGTTGAGTTATAGATGTTTCCCAACTTCAGAATGTACAAGCTCTGACCCAAAAAAAGCAGCAACATAGTGTTGTGACTTGTCGGGTAGACAGTCCTTTCTTGCCACAAAAATGTGACGACTTGAAGAGCACCCATTCATGAATGCTCGATTTTGCAAAGAGAATAAATTAGTGGTATAAAATCTTGGAAGGCACTATAACAAAGGTGTCTATTTCTTGTCATGGAGAGTGACCACCAAATCGTGGGCCTCATCTAGTAGCTTCCATACATCAAGATGACCAGCCATGTTATTCCACTCCCTTAATATTTCATCCATGCTAGTATACTTCTCAATAATTTGTTTCCTCCTCTGTAATACAGATGCTGCAATTGCATAAAGCAATATCCAAGAACCCTTATGTGTAAACAAGGTATCATATGTCTTATGACTCATTTTTGCATATTTTTCCACTTTGGCTTAGCTTATGCCATGTGGTAGTCCCAAAAAGATCCTTATCCACTTAATACCATAATTATCCCTATAATTAATCAATTATCCATATAATTAAGAATTATCTCAAATTACTTAAAATACTACTCACTTTTAACACACTTTATACATCCTACTATCATGGTCATGTGGTACCTTATATGATACTAGTCCATAAATATGGGGTATTATAGCTTGGATCGTATTTTATCCAAAATTGCCAAACTTCAACGAAACTTATTTTCTTCGATTTTCTTACCCTCTCACCTTCAAGAATTTACCTATCCCTTGTTTAAAATAGCATAATACTTATAATCCCTAAATAATCTCATTCCCGAGCTTACGTCGATTAACTTACGATGAAACTTTAATGTACAAAAATATGGGATGTAACATCTCATTTCCGAGCTCTCATCAAATTATATATGGCATACTTTCACGTATGCAAATATGGGGTGTAACATTAAGGTTGATCCCAAAAAGATTGAGGCAGTTCAGAATTGGCATCGTCCCACTTCGGCGACTGAGATCTGCAGTTTTCTAGGTTTAGCAGGTTATTATCGTCGGTTCGTGGAAGGTTTTTCATCTATTGTAGCACCTTTGACCAAATAAACCCAGAAGGGTGCTCCATTCCGATGGTTCGATGATTGTGAGGTGAGCTTTCAGAAGCTCAAGACAGCATTGACTACAACACCAGAGTTAGTATTGCCTTCTAGTTCGGGGATGTATACAGTGTATTGTGATGATTCACGCGTTGACTTGGGTTGTGTATTGATGCAGGAAGGGCGAGTTATTGCATATGCTTCACATCAGCTGAAGCCCCACGAGAAGAATTATCCAGTGCATGATTTGGAGTTAGCTGCGATTGTTCACGCTCTTACGATTTGGAGGCATTATCTTTATGGGGTGTCTTGTGCAGTTTACACTGATCATCGCAGTTTGCAGCATTTGTTCAAGCAGAGGGACCTAAATCTGAGACAGCGCAGATGGCTTGAGTTACTAAAAGATTATGATATTACTATCTTGTATCATTCGGGCAAAGCAAATGTGGCTGCAAACGCCTTGAGTAGAAAGGCGGAGAGTATGGGTAGTTTGTCTTTCATTTCAACAGAGAAGAGGCCATTGGCTTCAGATATTCAGTCTTTGGCCAACAGACTTGTGCGGCTGGATATTTCAGAGCCCAGCTGAGTTCTTGCATGTTGTGTAGCTCAGTCTTCACTATTTGAACAGATCAAGGCTCGCCAGTATGATTATCCCCACTTAATGGTTCTTCGAGAAACGTTACTATGGGGTGGTGCCAAGGAAGTTACTATTGGCGCAGATGGTGTTCTGCGACTCCAGGACCGTCTATGTGTTTTTAATGTTGATGGACTAAGGAAAAAGATCCTAGAGGAAGCACACAGTTCTCGGTATTCTATTCATCCAGGTGCTACGAAGATGTACCGTGATTTGAGGCAGCATTATTGGTGGAGATGAATGAAAAAGGACATAGTTGAGTATGTGGCTAGGTGTCTAAATTGTAAGCAAGTTAAATATGAGCACCAGAGGCCAGATGACCTACTTCAGCAGATGACTATACCAGAGTGAAATTGGGAACGCATCACTATGGACTTTGTAGTTGGGTTGCCGCGGACCTTGCGGAGTTTGATGTAGTTTCAGTCATTGTTGACAGGTTGACCAAGCCGGCACATTTCATTCTGGTTGTGACTGTGAATACTTCAGAGAGGTTGGCCCAAATTTATATTCAGGAGATAGTTCGGTTGCACGGTATGCCAATTTTTATCATATCAGATAGAGGTCCTCAATTTACTTTACATTTATGGAGAGCAGTAGAGAGTGAGTTGGGGACCCGTGTAGAGCTCAGCACAGCCTTTCATCTGCAGACAGACGGGAAGTCAGAGCGGACAATTCAGATTTTGGAGGATATGCTCAGGGCATATGTGATTGACTTTCGAGGTCAATGGGATCATTTCTTGCCTTTGGCCGAGTTTGCTTATAATAACAGTTACCAATCCAGCATCGAGATGGCTCCATTTGAGGCTTCATATGGTTGGCGATGTCGTTCGTCCATCGGATGGTTTGAGGTTGGTAAGTCTTAGTTATATGGTACTGATTTGGTGTAAGATGCCTTGGAAAAGGTAAAGTTGATTTAGGACTGACTTCGTAGAGCACAGTCTAGACAGAAGAGTTATGCAGATCAAAAAGCACGTGATTTATCATTTATGATGGGTGAAAAATTTCTCTTGAATGTTTCACCGATGAAGGGAATCATGAGATTCAGGAAGAAGGGCAAGTTGAGCCCAAGGTTTATAGGCCCATTTGAGGTGTTGAGACGAGTTGGGGAGGTTGCTTATGAGATTGCATTACCTCCCAATCTATCGGGAGTTCATCCGGTTTTTCATGTATCTATGATCCATATGTAGCATGCCGACCTATCACATGTGTTAGACTTCAGCATAGTTCATCTAGATAATAGCTTGGGTTATGAAGAGGATCATGTTGCCATTGTTGTTAAACAGGTTCGCCAGTTGAGGTCCAAGAGGATTTCTGTAGTAAAAGTCTAGTGGAGGGGCCAACCAGTCGAGGAAGCGACTTGGGAGGCCGAGGAGGACATACGGAGCAAATATCCACACTTATTCAGCACTTCAAGTATAATTCTAAACCCGTTCGAGGACAAACGTTTGTTTAAGAGGTGGAGAATGTAATGACCCAACCAGTCATTTTAACTTTTAGAACCCTGTTTCCTAAAATAAAACTTCCCGTATGTGCTTTTAATGATTTATGACTTGCGGGGATGGTTGGTTTGGGATTGGGAAGTGTTTCGGTTGAAATCAGAATACTTGGTTCCTTAAGTTAGCCTTAAAAGGCCAAGTTTGACTTCAGTCAACATTTTGAGAAAACGACCCCGGATCAGGATTTGACGGTTCCAATAGGTCCGTATGAGGATTTAGAACTTGGGCATATGTTCAAATCGGGTTTTTGATAACCTGGGAGCATTTTGGCGCTTAATAGTAAATATTAACTATTTGAAGGCTCAAAGTTCTTTAAATTTGGTTTGGAGTAGATTTTTGAGTAATTGAAGTCCATTTGGAATTCCGAGTTTGGGAATAGTTCTGTATAGTGATTTAAGACTTGCACGCAAAATTTGGTGTCATTCCGAGTAGTCTAAGTATGATTCGGCGCATTTGGAGAATTTGGAAAACTTGAAGTTCAAAGTTTGATCCAATTTGGTTTTGGGGTGTAATTCTTGAATTAGTTGTTATTTTACGTGTTTCGAGAGTTCGAGTAGGTCCGTGTTATGATTACAGACTTATTGGTGCCTTTGGACGGGGTCCCGAGGTGCTCGGGTATGTTTCGGACCGCCCTGAGCTAAAACTAGAAACCAGATTTTTCCAGTTCTGGTTTCCTTCTTCGCGTTCGCGAGAGGGAAATTGCGTTCCCGAAGAAGGATTTGGGGAAGTGGCAGATTGCCCTGCACGTTCGCGAACCCCACCTCGCGTTCGTGTAGGGGAAATGGGGCTAGGGGCCAATGAGCTTTGCTCTTCGCGTTCGCGAAAGAGATGTCGCGTTCGCGATGCTCAGTCAGCGTAGGCCTTCGCGTTCGCGAGACCCATGTCGCGTTCACGAGACCCATGTCGCGTTCACGAAGGGTAAATTTTAGGCTATGGAATTTTGCCTTCGCGAACGCGATGCCTTGATCGCGTTCACGAAGAAGGGGTCATCAGTGCTGGGCAGAATATCTTAAAAACGACATATCACCATTTTTAACCCCATTGCTTCCACTGTTGTGTGATTTTGGAGCTTTTTTAGAGGGGAGTTCGACTAGCAACTTTAAGATAAGTTAATTCTTTACACTTTGAATTAAATACATAGATTATGGGTAGATTCTAACTAGTAAATCTTAGAAATCAAAGGTTTAGATGAAAAACGTAGATTTTTATAAAAACTGGATTTTAACTACGAAAACGATTATGGAATTGGGTAGAAATTATACATTTGAGTTTTTGAGATTATGGGTAACGTTTTCATCTGAAAATTTCCAGAATCTAGGCACTTGGGCCTGGGGTGAATTTTAGGAATTTTACTGTTTTTGTTAGGGTAATTTATTTAATTGCCTAAATTCGAATTATTGAACATGTATTAATTATTTTGTATAAAATTTAAGTAGCTTCGGATTTTCGGCACAGAATTGTGAATTTAACGTGACGTGGTAATCGGAAAGTGGACTTTGAGACGAGGTAAGTCTCTTATCTAATCTTGTGAGGGGGAATTCACCCCATAGGAGATTAAATTAAATAATTGTGTTAATTGCGGGGGCTACATACGCACGAGGTGACGAGAGTCCGTCCGTAGCTACTATTTTATGCTAAAAGTCCAGGTAGGTTAGGACTCAAATCATGAATTACTTGTGTAAATTGTATTCTTTATTTAATTAAAATTATTTCATATGCTCAATTTTATGTTTAAATTAATTAATTATTAAAAGATATTGTTCATTCCTCCCGAATTTATCTTATTATAAATATACTCTCCTTTCGGAGGTACATAAGAAAATGTCCTCCTTTCTTGTGGAGCGGGCCGAACGCCTCGGCAGGATAGATGCATTTATGGATCGCTCCGCACGTCCCTCGGCAGTGTACACGACACTCTGGAACGGGCCGTACGACCTCGGCAGAAATCGTGCCTAATAATAATAATAATAATAATTATATGATACCTTGCTATTTTTCTTGCAGCTTGTGGATTTAAATTAATAGATTGGAAATTGTTGCATTTGAAGGATTTATTTTATTATTTCTACTAATTGAATAAAATTATTGTTAACTCTGGGAATCATGCTGATTTAAATAATTCTAGTTTTATTTTAATTACTATTATTGACCCATAGTGAGTGCCAAAGTCGGCCATATCGTCTCTACCACTTCGAGATTAGTCTTGATACTTACTGGGTACACGTTGTTTATGTACTCATACTATACTTGCTGCACTTTTTGTGCAGGACCTGAGGCACGTACTAGTGGAGGACCTATTATTTTACACCCACGTTATCCAAAGGCATAGTGGTGAACTGCCTTTCTGAGCCGTTCTGTAGCTACCAGTGTCTCTTCTTGTATTTACATTCTATCTATTTTATTTCACACAATATTTGGAGTTTTGTATAATCTACTAGATGCTCATACACTTGTGACACCAGGTCTTGGCACACACATTGGTAGAATTTGGAATTGTATTATTTTCTTAGATTTAAGTTAATCGGTATCTTTTCTAATTTTTTTAATATTGCTAGTAAAATAATAAAATTTCTTAGAAAAGTATTCTGAAAATAATTGATATAT
>AWOL01S0021430.1:212446-238748 GCA_000715115.1 Nicotiana otophora | reverse complement strand
ATGCCCAGAATAATTTCAAAATCGGTCATCTCAAGCAATAGGAGATCTACTCTAGTTTCATAATCATAGAATGTAATAATACAGGACCAGTAGATCCGGTTCACAACAACAGAATCGCCCACAAGAGTGGACACATAAATAGGAGTACTCAAAGACTCACGAGAAACACCTAGGAATGGAGCAAATAGAGATGACACATATAAATACGTAGATCCTGGATCAAATAATACTGAGGCATCTTTTCCACAAATAGAAATAATACCTATAATCACGGCATCTGAGGCCTTTGCATCTGGTCTAGCCGGAAAAGCATAGAACCGAGCTGGAGCGCCAACTGGCTGACCTCCACCTCTATGACGGCCCCTACCCACCCGTCCTCCACCTCTGGGTGGTCGGACTACTGGTGGAGCAACTGGTCCGGTAAGCATAGGCTGCTGACCCTACTATACTGGTCTACCCTGAAGCCTGGGGCAAAACCTCCGCATTAGGGGGCAGTCCAGCAGACCCCCATATCCAGCACCACCACCTCCTCGAGGTTCTCCAGTGCGACCTTATCTTAGTGATATCCCAGAGAGTTCTTACCACCCACCAGCTATTCAGGGTCCTCCCAGTGGGTATTTACGTCCCCAGGGCAAGACACTTAGTCAGCAGCCTATCGCACCGAAAAGTTGTTACGAGTGCGGGGATCCCAGTCACACGAACTGACCTCTGCCCCCGGACGGAGCACCTCTGAACTCTCCAGAGTACCTGAACCACTTATCTCTCATAATCTGCTCTCGGCTCCGCTGACGTACACCCTCAATCCTCCGGGCTATCTCCACAACTCGCTCATAAGAAGTACCCATCTCAACCTCTCGAGCCATAGTGGCCTGAATACCATTATATAAATCGGCTACAAACCTTCGCACTCTCTCTATTCCTCGGTAGGGAGTATCATAAGTGCATGGCGAGATAATTCAGAAAACCTCGCCTCATAATCTGTCACTGACATCTGACCCTGCTGGAGCTGCTCAAACTGAAACCGCAACTCTTCCCTCTGGGAGGGTGGAATATACCTGTCCAGGAAGATACGAGTGAACTTGACCCATGTCATGGGAGGATAATCTATTGGTCTTCCAAGAACATAAGACTGCCACCATCTACGGGCTCTGCCCTCTAGCTGAAAAGTAGCAAAGTCTACCCCATGAGACTCCAATATCCTCATGTTGTACAGTCTATCCTTGCACCGATCAATGAAATCCTAGGGATCCTCATGTCGCTCACACCCAAAGACAGGAGGATGTAGTCTAGTCCATCTGTCCAATAGTTTCTAAGGATCCTGCTGCCACTGGCTGGGCTCCACCCACGAGTAGTACACCTTGGGTCTGATATACAGCAACTGCCTATCCATGAGCCTGCGCGGTAGAGGTATGTGCTCTCCCGCCCGCCTGAGATGTGGCTGGGTCTGCCGGAAATAAACCGGCCTGAGTCATATTGTCCATGAATCGCAGCATACGACCCATGACATCCTGAAATCCCAATGCAGATGTGAAGTCCACCGGAGCTGGCTCTACCATAGGCACCTCACCCTGCTCCTAAATAATGGGATTCTCTACTATACCCACTGGCGGCATAACTGGAACAGTCCTGGGACGTCCTCGCCCTCTACCACGGGCTGGAGCCCTCCCTCGGCCTCGGCCTCTAGCAACAGGGGGAGTAGTTCTTCCCTGGTCTGGAACTTCATTCGAGCGCGTTCTTACCATCTGTGAGAAAATAAGAGGAGGATATTTAGTGCTACATTAATTGCACAATGGAATATGAAGAAAGGTAATTTCCTAATACCCTATAGCCTCTCGAAGATAAGTACATACGTATCTGTACCGATCCGCAAGACTGTATTAGGTATGCTCATAACGTGTGAGACCTACGTGAACCTAGTTCTCTGATACCATGTTGTCACGACCCAATTTCACTTATAGATCGTGATGGCGCCCAATACTACAGCTAGGCAAGCCAACTAATAAATTAAGCATACATTGATAAAATTTAAAACCAAGAAATCCCAAACTCTACCAACGTGTGTGCCAAGACCTGGTGTCACAAGTTCATGAGCATCTAGTAGATGATACAAAACTCCAAATACTGTCTGAGATGAAATAGACAAAATGTAAATATAAAAAGAAACACTGGTATCTGCAGAACGGCTCAGAAAGGCAGCTCACCACTATGCCTCAGGATGACGTGGATATGTGATGATAGGTCCTCCACTAGTACCTGTCTCAGATCCTGCACAAAAAGTGCAGCAAGTGTAGTATGAGTACATAAACAATGTGTACTCGGTAAGTATCAAGCTTAATCTCGAAGTGGTAGAGACGAGATGACCGACTTTGACACTCACTATGAGTCAATAATAATAACTGAAATAAAACTAGGATATTTAAATCAGCATGATTTACAGAATTTACAATAATTTATTTAATCATCGAAAATAATCAAATTCCTTCAAATGTAACAAATGTCCATATATTATTTAAATTCCTTCAATTCAAATAATTTACAATTTATCAATTAAATCTCATTTACAGGAGTAACAATTAATTCCTTAACAAGCAAGAATAATAATTCATTAAATTCCAAGGATTTTCCAATTTGTCAATTAGCTTCACAATCTGAAATACATTATTAAAGTAACTTGTAATTATTATTATTAAGCACGATTTCTGTCGAGGACGTACGACCCGATCCAGAGTATCGTGTACACTGCCAAGGGACGTGCGGCACGATCCATAGATGCATCTATCCTGCCGAGGCATTAGGCCCGCTCCACAAGAAAGGAGGACATTTTCTTATGTATCTCCGGAAGGAGAGTATATTTATTATAAGATAAATTCGGGAGGAAGAACAATTTCTTTTAATAATTAATTAATTTAAACAGAAAATCAAGCATATGAGGTTTTCATCCTTTAATATCTTTATCTAACAATTCACAATATATTCATATATATCAATTAATATTACTTAATCAAAGAATACAATTTACACAAGTAATGCATGCTTTGAGTCCTAAACTACCCGGACTTTAGCATTTATAGTAGCTATGCACGGACTCTCGTCACCTCGTACGTACGTAGCCCCCACCATTAGCAACAATTATTTAATTTTAATCACCTATGAGGTAATTTTCCCCTCACAAGATTAGACAAGTGACTTACCTTGTCTTGCTCCAATTTAACCCACTAGAAGGCCTTTTTCATGATTATCCAACCCTGTCCGGCTCGAATCTAGCCAAAATAATTCGATACAATCACTAAAAATTATAGGAATCAATTTTCTAAGAGAATACTACATTTTTAATAAAAATCCCGAAATTAATTAAATATTCGTCCGTGGGGCCCACATCTCGTAATCCGGCAAAAGTTATGAAATTCGTTAACCCATTCAATTGTGAGTCCAACCATACCAGTTTCACTCAAATCTGACTCTGAATCGATACCGAAATCTCAAAAATTCGCTTCTATGAGATTTCTAAATTTTTCCAAATTTCAATCTCAAAACACTAATTAAATGGTGAAAGCAATGATATATTTGTGTATATAGACCAAATCCGAGTTGGAATCACTTACCCCAAATGTCTTTCCTTGACAATCTGCCACAATTGCCTCTACTCCAGCTTCAATTTGTTATAAATGGCGAATGGGACGAATGCCCTCTTGTTATAAAACTGCCCAGCCTTCGGAACTGGGCCTCGAACAGGGCCTCGATCGTGGCTTCGATCATGGACCTCATGCCTAGGCCTCTATCGTGGCCTGGATAGCAGGCTTCGATCACAGGCTCGAGCCTGGACCTCAGATCATGGCCTCGATCATGGCATCGAGCTTGAGCCTTCGATTGGGACCCTCGATCTTGGGTCTCGATCCTGGTCCTCAAGCATTGCCCTCGATCATGGCCCTCGAGCTGGACCTTTGATCATGGCTTCGATACACAAGCTCGAGCCTGAGCCTCATCAACTCTGGGCTCGATATCTGGCTCGATATCTGACTCAATATCTGGGCTCGATCACAGCCCAGAATGTCCAATAGAAGAGGAAAATTGCAGCAGCTTTTTAAGTTCAACTTTTTATCCGTTGACCATCCGAAACTCACCCGAGGCCCTCGGGACCTCATCCAAATATACCAACAAATCGTAAAACATCATATGAAGTTAGTCGAACCTCTAAATCACATCAAACAACGCTAAAACCACGAATTATACCCCAATTCAAGCTTAATGAAACTAAGAATTTTCAACTTCTACATTCGATGCCGGAACCTATCAAATCAAGTCCGATTGACCTCAAATTTTGCACACAAGTCATACATGACATAATGGAGTTGTGAAGATTTTCAAAACTGGATTTTGACCCCGATATCAAAAAGTCAACCCCCCGGTCAAACTTCCAACTTTAAATTCCTATTTTAGCCATTTCAAGCCTAATTTTACTATGGACTTCCAAATAAAATTCCGATCACGTTCCTAAGTCCAAAATCAACATACAGAGCTATTGGAATTAGCAAAATTCTATTCTGGGGTCGTTTGCACATAATTAGATATTCAATCACTATTTGAACTTAAACTTTTAATTTTTCATCAAAATTTCATATCTCGGGCTAGGAACCTCGGAATTTGATTTCGGTCATACGCCCGAGTCCCAAATCACGATACAGACTTACCGAAACTGTCAAAACACTGATCCAAGTCCGTTTGGTCAAAATGTTGACCAAAATAAATACAATTGAGTTTTAAAGCTCTAATTTACATTTTAATCCATTTTTCACATAAAAACTTTCCAGAAATTTATACGGATTACACACGCAAGTCGAGTAATGATAAATTGTACTTTTTGATATCTTAGAACACATAATCAATTATAAATTTAAAGATGACATTTTTGGGTCATGACAAATACCCTGTGTTGATGTAAGGAATTTGAAATTGATGGGAGTGTAAGGAAATGGGATTTAAAGCTTATAAGTGTGAATAAAAGAAATAATCTCCAATGAGATGATGTTGTGTAACGACCCGACCGGTCATTTTGGGAGTTATAGCCTCGTTTCTCCCATTTCTGCTTCTTTTTGAGTCCGTCAGCTATATTGTGTTATACCGGATTAGTTGGTTCGGGTCCGGAGTGGTTTCAGAGTGAATCGGGACACTTAGTCTCTAAAGTAGAAGCTTAAGTTGGAAATATCAACCGGACGTTGACTTATGTGTAAACAACCTCGGATTTGAATTTTGATGGTTCCGTTACGTGATTTTGGAATTGGGAGCGCGTTTGGAATGTGTGATGACCCAAAATGTCATCTTTAAATTTAATAATTAATTCTGTGTTCTAATACCTCGAAAAGCACTATTTATCATTCCTCGACTTGCGTGCGCAGTCTATAAAATTTTTCGGAAAGTATTTATGTGAAAAATGGATTAGAATGTGAATTAGAGTTTTAAAACTCAACTGAGTTGACTTTGGTCAACATTTTGAGCAAACGGACTTGGATCAGTATTTTGACAGTTTCGGTAGGTCCGCATCGTGATTTGGGACTTGGAGTATGCCCGGAATCCAATTCCGAGGTCCCTAGCCCGAGATATGAAATGTTGATGAAAAATTTAAAAGTTTAAGTTCAAATAGTGACCGGATGTCGAATTATGTGCAAACGACCCCGGAATAGAATTTTGATGATTCGAACAGCTCCGTATGGTGATTTTGGACTTAGGAGCGTGATCAGAATTTAATTTGGAAGTCCGTAGAGAAATTAGGCTTGAAAAGGCTAAAATAGGAATTTAAAGTTTGGAAGTTTGGCCGGAGAGTTGACTTTTTGATATCGGAGTCAGAATCCAGTTTCAAAATTTTTATAGCCCCGTTATGTCATTTATGACTTGTGTGCAAAATTGAGGTCAATCGGACTTGATTTGATAGGTTTCGACATCGAATGTAGAAGGTGGAAATGCTAAGTTTCATTAAGCTTGAGTTGGAGCATGATTCGTGATTTTAGCATTGTTTGATGTGATTTGAGGTTTCAAATAAGTTTGTATGATGTTTTAGGACTTGTTGGTGTATTTGGTTGAGGTCCCGAGGGCCTCGGGTGAGATTCAGATGGTTAACAGATCAAAAATGGGACTTAAACAGCTGCTGCAAAAGTTGCTACAAATTTTCTTCTGCTGTGCAATCGAGCCCAAAAATCGAAGGCCAGAAATTGAGCCTAGAAATCGAGCCCAGGATTGAAGGCAGACTTGAGAGCCATGATCTAAGGCAGGCTCGAGAGCCTTGATCGAAGGCAAGGCTCGAGGGCCATGATCGAAGGCAGGCTCGAGGGCTATGATCGAAGGCAAGCTCGAAGGCCAGTGATCGAAGGCCACTGATCGAAGACCCAGGATCGAGGCCCAGGATCGAGGGCTATGACCAAGGCTAGTGATCGAAGGCTATAAAGATCGAAGCCATGATCGATAGCCAGGATCGATGACTGTGATTGAGCCCCAGGGTCGAGGGCCATGATCGAAGGCCATGCCCGAGGTCCATGATCGAGGGCAATAACCGAGGGCCATGATCGATCCCCAGGATCGAATGTCCATGATTGAGGTCCAGCCCTGACAGATCTGTAAGTTTATAAAACTGGGGATTTCGTCCCATTTACCATTTTTGACGAACTTGAGCTTGAGCAGAAGCGATTTTTGACAGATTTTCAAGGAAAAATATTTGGGTAAGTGATTCTAACTCAGATTTGGTCAATATACATGAATATATCATTGTTTTCACCATTTAATTAGTGTATTGAGATGGAAATTTGGGAAAATTTTAGAAATCTCATACAAATGAATTTTTGAGATTTCAGTGTTGATTCGGAGTTGGATTTGAGTGAAAATGGTATGATTAGACTCGTAATTGAATGGGTTGTCAAATTTCGTAACTTTCACCGGATTTCGAGATGTGGGCCCCACGTACGACTTTTAAGCTAATTTCGGATTTTATTGAAAAATATAGTATTTTCATATGAAATTGATTCCTATAATTTTTGTTGACTGTATCAAATTATTGTGGCTAGATTCGAGCCATTCAGAGTTGGATAATCGAGGAAAAGGCCTACTAGTGGATTAAATTGGATCAAGTCGAGGTAAGTGACTTGTCTAACCTTGTGTGGGGTAAATTTCCCCTAGGATTGGTATTGAAGTGATAAATTATAATGTGTTGAAAGTCGTGTACACGAGGTGACGAGTGTGTACACGGGCTAAATGTGAAAGATTATTTTTTTTAAATTGTGTAGATCAGTGTTACGCATTAATTAAACTATTGTATTCTGATATATTCTTCATCATTGATTTAATGTTTAAAATTTGCTTGGCCTATTCTTGCTAATTGTTTTGCCTGTTTAGTTGGAACTTGGTTTCTTTTATTCTGTGCATTATTTGAAGGTTGATTTTATTTAAAATAAATATTATTAATATGAAGTATTTGACATTTTAAATTTGGTATTGAAGCAACGTATTAAAGATTTTGAAATATTATTTTGCTGAATTATTTATTCCTGAATATTTTTGTAAGATTTTCGTACTCATTGTGATGGAGCCGTGAACTCTTATTTGTGGAAAAATATTATTGATGATTTGTGTTGGAATGAGCCATGAGCTCTTTATTATAAAAAAATATTGTTGTTGAAGTATTTTGGCAAGTTAAATTATTTGAGCACTTGAGGTGCAAATTGTGATATATTGTGATGTTGATATGCATTCGGTGGTATAAGGTCTGGGTATTGAAATATATGCGGTGAGATAAGGGTGGCTTGATATGCGTGACTAGTAGGGGGAACTACTAGAAATCATGCGGTGTGCTAAGGATGGCTAAAACGCGGGATGCTATTTCGGGAAAAATATTTTCTTTAAAATAAATTGTGAAGGCTCCCGCGGTGAGATAAGAAAATGAGATATGTGAATTTATTTATGATTTGGGACCACGAGGCGGTACCTCGTGAGTGCCCTTGTTGATATTGATTTATGGCCATAGTTGCCTTTGATAATTTATTGTGATTTTCATAAAGTTGAAAGGAATTCTGTTTTGATTCCACGAGATATTATTTGCCATTATTTTGTGTAATTAAATGGTGACATGCTACTTGATTCATTTCCATTGTCATTTTATTTTATTATATTGTTAAACATTTTACCATACAATTATTATTTTTCAGTGGAGCCTGACCTGACCTCGTCACTACTCTACCGAGGTTAGGCTTGACACTTACTAGGTACCGCTTTTGGTGTACTCATACTACATTTATGCACATCTTTTTGTGCAGATCCAGGTACACCTTATCAGACCAGGCATCAGTAAACTAGCTGTACGAGGAGATTTCGAGGTATATCTGCCAGCGACCGCAGACTCCAGAGTCCCCTTCTATCTTACTATGTTGTCTTCCTTACATGCTTTAGACTCTAATGTATAGAGACATAGTGAATACATTCTTAGAAGCTTGTGACTTTTTCTTACTGGGTTTTGGGAGTTGAAATTGTTTGAATTGTAGTGTATTTATTTCAAATTAAAATTTTTATTCCGCATTGATAGGCTTACCTAGTCTTAGAGACTAGGTGCCATCAAGACATCATACGGAGGGAATTTAGGGTCGTGACAAAATGAGATTTGGAGGCCCGTGGTAGACTTAGGCTTGAATTGGCGGAAGTTAGAATTTTGGCAATTTTGGTGGGTAGTGGAAATTTTTATATTGGGGTCAGAATGGAATTCTGAAAGTTGAAATAGGTTCGTGGTGTTATTTGTGACTTGTGTGTAAATGTTGAGGTCATTCGGACGTGGTTTTGCGGGTTTCGGCATCATTAGTGGAATTCGGAACTTTAGAAGTCCTTAGGCTTGCATCCGAATTTAATAGGCTGTTTTGATATTGTTTTGAGTGATTTGATGA
Organism: Nicotiana otophora; assembly: GCA_000715115.1. Taxonomy (NCBI): domain Eukaryota; kingdom Viridiplantae; phylum Streptophyta; class Magnoliopsida; order Solanales; family Solanaceae; genus Nicotiana; species Nicotiana otophora. Next base: position 229,836 of record AWOL01S0021430.1, on the reverse strand, counting down.
TTTGTCTAAATTCGTATGATGTTGTGGGTTATGTTGGTATGTTTGGTTGAGGCCCCGAAGGCCTCAGGGTGATTCCGGATGATTAGCGGAACGAGTTTAGAAATTGGAGGAATTGTTGAACTTGAACTCAGCTGTCATAATTGCACCTGCGGATGTCTCATCACAGGTGCGAGCCCGCAAAAGCGAGCGGGTCATCGAAGATGCGAGATTGGAGGAGCTGGGCAGAAGGCGCAGGTGCGAGAAGGATGTCGCATCTGCGAGCCCGCAGGTGCGAGACTTGGGTGCAGATTCGAAGAGGAGGAATTTGGCTTGCATCGCAGAAGTGGAGGGAGATGCGCAGGTGCGAGATTTGGCCGCAGGTGCGGTTTCACTGGGCAGATGTATAAATTGAGGACTTCGTGATTTTTGCTCATTTCCACCATTTTCAATTCGGACTTTGGAGCTTTTGGGGAGATTTTTGAAGGGGATTCAAGGATATTCACTGAGGTAAGTTGCTTGAGCTTTATTATCACTAGCTATGGTGTTTTTTCGTTGTTTTCCCACCTAATTAGTAGGATTTTTGAAGTGAAATAAGGGGTTAGGGCTTGGGATTTTGGAGAATGTAATTGAGGATTTGAGGGACCAAATGATGTCGGATTTTGATGAATTTCATACAGTTAGACTCGTGAGTGAATGGGCTTTCAGGTTTTGTGACTTTTGTCGAATTTTGAGACATGGGCCCGGGGTCGAATTTGACTCGATTTCGGGTTTTGGGTCTAATTTAGTAGTTTTCTTGTGGAATTGATTCCTTTAGAATATATTAATGGTACGGTACTGCTTGTGGCTAGATTCGGGATGCTTGGAGGCCGATTCGAGAGGCAAGGGCAAGGGCATTGCGGAGTAGAGATTTGCTCGGATTAATGTAAGTAACAGTTTTAAATCTGGTCCTGAGGGTATGAAACCCCTAATTGTTTTTGTATCATGCGAATATTTTGGAGGTGACACACATGCTAGGTGACGGAGGAGTGGGCGTGCACTGAGGGGATTGTGACTTGGTCCGTCCCGTGAAACTGTAAAGTTGAATAACTTGTTGTTAGCCATATGCTCTCTTTGTGTTGTAGAAATTTGACTGTAAATCATGTTTAGATTATGTGTTGGCATTGTAGGGACCCACAGAGGTCATGTACATATTGAATTATTTGCTAAATTGTTGTTTTGTACTCAGTCACCGTCTACTTGTTATTTTATCTGAGTCTCTATTGTTCATTATTTGATGCATTATATCATTACTGCCTGGGCTGATTTCATGATTATTGAGAGCCCGAGAGACTGGAGATATTTATGACTGAGTGAGACCGAGGGCTTGATTTTGAGATATTATACTATAGCACGCAAGTTGTTCGTGCGGATCCTTATATTATACTATAGCACGTGAGTTGTCCGTGTAACACGTGAGTTGTCTGTGCGGATCCAGATATGTATACTATGATGCGTGAGTTGTCCGTGCTTATAGCGCTTGGGCTATAGGAGCCCCTCTGGAGTCTGAACACCCCCGGTTAGCGCGGGTACCCATTGAGTATGAGTGCTGAGGGCTGAGAGTTGAGAGTTTGAGCTGTTGTGACGAGTTGAGTGACTGTTGCCCTAAGAGGTTGTACTTGCTTTTCATTTGTGGTTGCACTTAGTTGCTATCTGTTATTGTTGTGAAATTATTCTGAAGGAGTTTATATCTGGATTACATGAACTTGAACTGTATAAAATTAATTTGACTTAAACTGCTGGATTGGAAAGCATGTCTATTCTTTGCTGGAATTACTGAAAATGATCTATAACTGTGTAGCTCGTCACTATCTTCAATTCTTTATTTATTATTGTTACTTACAGAGTTGGTTGCACTCATACTACACCCTGCACTTCATGTGCTGATCCAGGTATTCCCGGACATAGTGGGTGTTGATTCTTGCGCGCATTTGATTTTTCAGAGATTTAGAGGTAGTTGCCGTATTTTGCAGACCTTGTCTCTCCTTCCCCATCTCTTTATTTATTGTATTTGGTCTCACACTATTATAGATCATATTTTCCAGACTTATATTCATATTAGATGCTCATGTACTCAGTGACACCGGGTTCTGGGAGTATTTATATTTGTACTTGTTAGATTTCTTCCGCTGAATTTAATCATTATGTTTTCAAATTGAAAAGATATGTGGTTTATTAAGATTGTCGGCCTGCCTAGTATTGAGATAGGTGCCATCATGATGGGTGAGATTTTGGGTCGTGACAAGTTGGTATCAGAGCTCTAGGTAACATAGGTCTCAAGAGTCATGAGCAGGTTTAGTAGAGTCTTGCGGATCGGTACGAAGACGCATGTACTTATCTTCGAGAGGGTGCCGAACCCTTAGGAAATATTCACTTTCTTGTATTGTATCGTGCGAAATTGATTCAGCTTGAAACATAACTCTTTGAATTCCTTCCATGCATTTCATATGTGCATATGAGCGCTCGGTATCAGTTGTGCATCGCCGACTTGTGATTCTATGAACGACGTTCAAGAGGTGTATTATATTGTTTGGTGATGGGCCAGTCTGGAGGACATGAGGCTGGGGTTAGACCGCAACTTAGGCTCGGTAGTTTTAGTTATGAGAACTTATGCATATGGACCCCTAGATCTGGTAATATCCCCACTAAGGATTTGTGGCTCGATGAGCGATTGAATGGCTATATGGTAAGTATGATGTGACTGCGGGATGTGTTCATATGGGTTGAATGTGACGAATCAAGTTTGCTTATGACTCAAGAGTTTGCTATTGGGTACTTGATTTCTGTCATGATTTGACGTATAGTCTCGAGTTGTGAGTGTATTAAAGACTCTTTCACGTTGTTAAATTGTGGGACAAATTAAATTCTCATGTCTTATCAATGTGTTTGGACATAAGAAGAGTAAGTGATTGTGTAGTAATTGTGGTTACGAACGGGCATTTCTAATATTGATGGCTCGAGAAAGATGATCTTCGAAGAGGCGTAGAGTCGGTAACATTTTATTAGTTTAGGTGCGACATAGATGCATTTTGATTTGATGCAACAGTTGGGCAGCAAAGTATGAGGGAAGAAATGACGGGAAGTGTTTCGCGGTGGTTAAAGTACTAGCAGGTCAAGTAGGAGAAGTAGAGGTTGAGAAGTTGCTTAAAGGAGATGATTTAATCGAAGTAAGAGTGGCAGATTAGCATATGGATTATGTGGTAGGGTAGTCACGTGCCTTGTGAAGTGTAGAATGGTTTGGAATCGTGATAGAATGTGATTTATCCTACAGAGTTTATTTGGACTGATGGTTACTGTACAGAGAAAGATTAGATATGGCAAAAGGAGTTTGTTTGAAATGAAGAGGGATGTGAAGATCTGATTATCGTTTCAGGCGCAATATGACTTTAAGTTCGAAATGTATTGTTGAACTTTTAGTTGATGCCAATAGGTGAAGCGCAGACTTATACAAATGGTGGGCGAGCATGAGCTCAGGAGAATTTACTGATTACGTAGTTGTTGCACCCAGTGCAGCGTCGTTGGAAGACGTCAGTAAGGAATTTCACAGGTGGGTTATCTCCTGTGAGCAGTTAGCGGTGGCACGATGTTGATGAAGCTTCTGCGAGGAATATTACTTTCTAACTGGTAAGAGGCCAAGTGTGTGACTGTGTCTAGTGATTCAGAATGTTCATGAAAAGCTTAACAAAAGACTTTGAAAAGTTTGGCGGATTAACGGTGCGAGATCTTGGTAATTGAGAAAGGGAAATCCTTGCGGGTTCTAATTTTATATAATGGTAGTTTAAGGCTGAGTGGGGGAGCCTGCTATTGACAATTTGATTTCATGGTTATGTGTTAAATTTTAGTTTTGGTATGAGGCATACTTGTGGTTTAGTTATGACTTACAAAGGTGGAGATTGAGGATGACTCGGGTAACTAAATTCCTGAATGCAGGTTATATTGCACTTTATGAGTATGTGAAAATCATGGAATGATCGAGTTGTTAATTTTGGATGTAGTACGCATGAAGTATGAATTTGATTGGTGACGTTAAGGCAGGGTTACTTCTTTAGGTGTGGGCAAGCTAAGGGAGCACGTGTCTTTCGTCCCGTTCAGGCGGTGCAATTTAGATTTGAGCATAGTGGAGGACTCTCTAGAAGGTTCTAATAGGTTCAAGATTTATATATAGCAATTGAGAATTTCTCCGGACTTGTGCATGGATAAAATCTGAGATTTTCATTTGATGGTGCCTGGACTTACGAAAATTCTGTATGACTATGGATTCTACACTTTAGTATAAGGAAGGTCAGAAGAGTAATTTTAAATTCACATAAGGTATTTTCATAGTGAGTGTTACAGTTGGGGTATTTATGAAGGTGCTTAAGAAGAATACAACTACTTAAGAGCCGTAGGGCATTGTGGTTCTATGCTAAGGTTTGTGGGTTGAGTTGTGGTTAAAGATCGTGGTGATATAGCAAGGAGAAGTATCAGTCTGAAGACAGATTCGGAAGGGACTCGGAGAAATAAGACAGCATGGTAATAAATATGATCGATTCTTTTGGGTTCTTATGATGTGGGGGTTTTCTACAAGTGACTTGTGGCAATACTCTTAGATTTGGCGACCTGCGTGGCTGGGTTGAGTTAGAGAGATTCGGCTCTAATAGCTTGGTTGTGTGCAAATGGGTTTCGAAGAGTTCTCAAAGGTTTTTACCACGGTTCGAGGTGTATATTTCCTATCGGTGTGAGGTTGATCGGGTATGTGTTCTACTTGTGACTCAGAGTGATTATGAGATTCTTGCACTCTTCACAGGATGGCATGGTAGACGTGATGTATTGTGTGGGATTGAGATTTGCAGGTGCAAGGTCATAGTTCAGTTTTGAAGGGAAGGACATAAATTCGTAGGCGGCATGGATGGTTTCAGATGACTAGATAAATGATATTATTAATCGGTATGGCCTGATGAGAGTATACATTTCAGAAGGGGCAATATGTTTTGATTCATCGATACTTCATTGGTATTGCGGCACTCTCCAGGTTGATCGACTGCTGATATTCAAATTTTGCTATATGGCACAGGAAAATTATAGAAGTATTTCTCGTGGGATGATAGTGTATGAAATATGTGTTAGACATTCGGCAGTGGAGTTGGGATCAGATATGGTAATTCGTGCGTTCTATGGATTTGGAGACTGGAGTCCTTAGGAGCAGATTGTTTCATGGTTGTGGACTGTGAAGTCATGGTCAAAGCTAGCGAGATGATAGTATGTGTTATGATTCAGTCATTGTTGGCTTCCAGAGGATTATTTATCTATTTGTGGGTGACTAGAGTTGATTTTTGGTCCATTGGTAGGCCCAATTAGGATGTGTATTCTACACCGAGTCTGACTGGTTGGCTCCCTACTACTATTGTTGAGTGATGTTCCATTCGGTTGAGGTTGAACTTATTCGTGGTCTGAAATGATCTATGAGTTACTCTTCTATGCTACGAGAGGTTGTGTTTCATTGGTTATATACACACATGGTGCAGATCTATTGGGGGCCTTATGGAAGAATTTAAGCGAGATGAGTATTTGGGTATTGCATGATCGATTGCGTATTGGTTATGTTCTTTCAGGTTTTGTGTGGCATTTTTGTCATTTGTCTCTCCGTCGTTATTTATTTTGAGTAGGGTGGCTCGAGGTAGATAATATGGACCAGCATTTGGATGGGGTCACGCATTGCAGCGGAGTTATGTTAAGTTATGAATCTTTCATTAGAATCGTGTGATGGTCCTACGGTGTGTGATGAATTTTTAGCATTTCTTTGTGGAGGTACTTGTTAATTCGGCGGAGCAGTTCTCTCATTGGAGTCATTTTTCCATGACTGAATACATTTGAACTGTTGCGTATTGGCGCACGGATGGCACGGTTTGTGTCTCTGAGTTATATTGGTGTGGCATGTCTGGGGGATGGTTGTGTTTAATAATATAAGGTCATTGGACCTAGAGTGGGTACTATCAATTTTGATTATGGTATATTCAGGAGAATAATATTGAAAGTCGGCTTAGAGAGTGATTATGATTCTGGTAGGGGCGAGAGACCTTCATGACTTGTTGCTATGATAAGGGGGTCATGAGATTTCTGCATGTTTCTTTTATTATTAGCAGTGTTCGAAGGTTTTGGAATGGTTTGGTTCGATATGGGATTTAATACTAGTACTTGGTTGGTTTTGGAGTAGTTACTGTGATCAGGAATGGTGCCACGAGCATGCGAGTTGGGTAAAATGTTAGTTGATTATATCCATGGTTATAGTTATGGCTCGATGCAGCTCGTTCAGAATTATGCAGTGTGTAGATGTGAGATTCGGGTCTTAAAAACAATTCTGGATGTTAGAAATTTGGCTCCAAGGTTTTTGGGCTAAGGTTAAATTAATGATTTTCCTTGTTAAGTTGTGGGGTCAGAATTATATGGAATAGGGTGACGTGATGATTACCCCCGGATGCGTGCATGGTAAGATGGAATAGTGATTTGATGGCCTGGAAACAACTCCTGGCACATTCGAGGGCGAACGTATGGTTAAGTCGGGGTGGATGTAACGACCCGGCCGGTCGTTTTGGGGGTTACAACCCTGTTTCCCCCATTTCTGCTTATTTTTGAGTCCTTCATCTATATTGTGTTATACCGGGTTAGTTGGTTCGGGTCCGAAGTGGTTTCAGAGTGAATCAAGACACTTAGTCTCTAAAGTAGAAGCTTAACTTGAAAAAGTCAACCGGACATTGACTTATGTATAAACAATCTTGGATTTGAATTTTGATGGTTCTGTTAGCTCCGTTAGGTGATTTTGGACTTGGGAGCACGTTCTAAATGAGATTTGGAGGCCCGTGGTAGAATTAGGCTTGAATTGGCGAAAGTTAGAATTTTAGCGATTTTGGTCGGTAGTGGAAATTTTGATATCGGGGTCGGAATGGAATTCCGGAAGTTGGAATAGGTTCCTGGTGTTATTTTTGACTTGTGTATAAAATTTGAGGTCATTCGGACGTGGTTTAGTGGGTTTCAGCATTGTTGGTGGAATTCGGAAGTTTAGAAGTCCTTAGGCTTGAACCGAGTGTAATTGGGTGTTTTGATATTGTTTTGAGTGATTTGATGATTTGTCTAAGTTTGTATGATGTTGTGGGTTATGTTGGTATGTTTGGTTGAGGTTCCGAGGGCCTCAGGGTGATTCCGGGTGATTAACGGAACAAGTTTGGAAATTGGAGGAATTGCTGAAGTTTAACTCAGCTGTCATAATCGCACCTGCGGATATCTCATCGTAGGTGCGAGCCCGCAGAAGCGAGTGGGTGATCACAGATACGAGATTGGAGGAGCTGGGCAGAAGGCGCAAGTGCGAGAAGGCTGTCGCATCTACGAGCCCGCAAGTGCGAGACCTGCGGCGCAGATGCGGAGAGGAGGAATTTGTCTTGCATCGCAAAAGCGGAGGGAGATGCGTAGGTGCGAGATTTGTCCGCAGATGCAAAACCTGGGATCTTAAGTGAGTTCCCCACCTGCAATGGAAATTTCTCATGTGCAGCATCGCAGAAGCGGAAAAAGTGGCCGCAGGTGCGGTTTCACTAGGCAGATGCATAAATTGAGGACTTCGTGATTTTTCCTCATTTCCACCATTTTCAATTCGGACTTTGGAGCTTTTGGGGAGATTTTTGAAGGGGATTCAAGGATATTCACTGAGGTAAGTTGCTTGAGCTTTATTATCACTAGCTATGGTATTTTTTCGTTGTTTTCCTACCTAATTAGTAGGATTTTTGAAGTGAAATAAGGGGTTATGGCTTGGGATTTTGGAGAATGTAATTGATGATTTGAGGGACCAAATGATGTCGGATTTTGATAAATTTCATACAGTTACACTCGTGAGTGAATGGGCTTTTGGATTTTATGACTTTTGTCGAATATTTAGACATGGGCCCAGGGGTCGGATTTGAGTCGATTTCGGGTTTTGGGTCTAATTTAGTAGTTTTCTTGTGGAATTGATTCCTTTAGCATATATTAATGGTACAGTACTACTTGTGGCTAGATTCGGGACGCTCAGAGGCTGATTCGAGAGGCAAGGGCATTGCGGAGTAGAGATTTGCTCGGATTGAGGTAAGTAACAATTTTAAATTTGGTCCTGAGGGTATGAAATCCCTGATTGTTTTTGTATCATGCGAATATTTTGGAGGTGACACACATGCTAGGTGACGGAGGTGTGGGCGTGCACCGAGGGGATTGTGACTTGGTCTGTCCCGTGAAACTGTAAAGTTGAATAACTTGTTGTTAGCCATATGCTCTCTATGTGTTGAAGAAATTTGATTGTAAATCATGTTTAGATTATGTGTTGGCACTGTAGAAACCCACAAAGGTCGTTTACATGTTGAATTATCTGCTAAATTGTTATTTTGTACTCAGTCACAGTTTACTTGTTATTTTTATCTCAGTCTCTATTGTTCATTATTAGATGCATCATATCATTGCTGCCTCAGCTAATTTCATGATTATTGATAGCCCGAGAGACTGGAGAGATTTATGACTGAGTGAGGCCGAGGGCCTGATTATGAGATATTATACTATAGCACGCGAGTTGTCCGTGTAGCACGTGAGTTGTCCGTGCGGATCCTTATATTATACTATAGCACGTGCGTTGTCCATGCAACACGTGAGTTATCTGTGTGGATCCAGATATTTATACTATGGCACATGATTTGTCCGTGCTTATAGCGCTTGGGCTGTAGGAGCCCCTCTGGAGTCTCCCCCAGTGAGCACGGGTACCCATTGAGTGTGAGTGCTGAGGGCTGAGAGCTGAGTATTTGAGTTGTTGTGACGAGTTGAGTAACTGTTGCCCTGAGAGGCTGTACTTGCTTTTCATTTGTGGTTGCACTTAGTTGCTATCTGTTATTGTTGTGAAATGTTTCTGAAGGAGTTTATATACGGATTACATGAACTTGAACTGTATAAAATTGATTTGACTTAAACTTCTAGATTGGAAAGCATGTCTATTCTTTACTGGAATTACTGAAAATGATCTATAACTGTGTAGCTCGTCACTATCTTCAGTTCTTTATTTATTATTGTTACTTACTGAGTTGGTTGTACTCATACTACATCATGCACTTCGTGTGCAGATCCAGGTGTTCCCGGACATAGCGGGTGTTGATGCTTTGGCGCAGTTGAGTTTTCGGAGATTCAGAGGTAGCTGTCGTAGTTTGCAGACCTTGTCTCTCCTTCCCTATCTCCTTATTTACTGTATTTGGTCTCAGACTATTATTGACCATATTGTCCAGACTTGTATTCATATTAGATGCTCATGTACTCAATGACACCGGGTTTTGGGAGTGTTTATATTTGTACTTGTGAGATTTCTTCCGCTGAATTTAATCATTATGTTTTCAAATTTAAAAGATATGTGGTTTATTGAGATTGTCGGCTTGCCTAGTATTGAGATAGGCACCATCACGACGAGTGAGATTTTGGGCCGTGACATATTGTCGTACCCCTGTTAAATTTACGGTGGCATAGAATCACCCATGAGTATGTGTGAAATAATGCACTAAGTAATTTTATGTCATCAGAATAATTCTTGGCACGTTCGAGGATAAAAGTATGTTTAAGTGGAGGAGAATGTAACGACCCGACTTATCTTTTTAAGAATCTATATCCCATTCAGCTACTTAAGGTCCTGAGCAACTTCGTAATATGTATTATGACTTGCGTGTGTGGTCATTTGATTTTCGGAAGATTCAGAATTTAAATTGAAAGAACAATTTTCAATTTTTGAAGCTTAAATGAAAAGAGTTGGCCGGATGTTGACTTTTGAGAAAATGACTCCGGAATGGAATTTTGATAATTCCAATAGGTCTGTATGAGGATTTCAGACTTGGGCATATGTTCAGGTCGAGTATCAGGTGGTCCAAGAGTATTTCGGCGCCTATTACTGAAGGTTGGCATTTTTAAAGTTTAAGAATTTCCTAAGTAAAGTGGATTTTGATGTTATCGATGTCCGTTTGGGATTCTGAGCCTAGGAATAGCTCGGCATGATGCTTCTTGTGGAACTGATCCCTTTAGCCCTTATTGATTGTGTTGTATTACTTGTGGCTAGATTCAGGACATTTGGAGGCCGATTTGAGAGGCAAAGGCATCGCGGAATAGGATTTTGCTCGGATTGAGGTAAGTAACAGTCTTCAATCTGGTTTTGCGGGTATGAAACCCCGAGAATTTGTATGATGTGAATATTTAGAGGTGACACACATGCTAAGTGACGGGCGTGTGAGCGTGCACCGTGAGGGATTGTGACTTGGTCTGTCCCGTGAGACTGTAAAGTCGAATAGCTATTCTTATTACTCGTTCTTCCTTGTCTTGAGCAATTGACTACCTTTCATGTTAGAAACCATGCCTAGGCCATATGATATCACTATTAGGACCCGTAGTAGTTGAATACTTGTTGAATTGACTGTTAATTGTTGTCTTGTACTCAGTCACAGTCTTACTTGTGTGTTATATCTCCATTCCCTCTCATTTCTTGTTGATACTTGTTGTATTCTCTGTTTGGGCTAATTATTATGATATTCTATGAGCCCGAGGGGCTGGAGAGGTTAGCGATTGAGATAGGGCCTGAGTGTCGGGTTGAGAGCTATGTGAGATATATTGGATCGAGCTGCACGCCGCAGCAATATTGGATCGGGTTGCACGCCGCAACAAGACTTCAGACCCTATATGGATCGGGATGCATGCTGCAGCAATATATGGATTGGACTACACACCGCAGTAGTATTGGGTCGGGCTGCACGCCACAACAATATAGCGCTTGGGATGTAGAAGCCCCTCCGGAGTCTATACACCCCTAGTGAGCGCAGGTACCTTTAACTGTGGGTATTGAGGCTGAGAGCCGAATGATTGAGCTGTTGAGATAGATGAGTGACAGTAGCCCTATGAGGTTGTACTTGCTCTTATTTGTTGTTGCACTTTGTTGTTAGTTGTTGTTGTTGTGAAATTTCTCTGGAGGGCTTATAGTGTTGTACCCGGGCTCGAATCTTTTGATTTAAAACACCGGATTGAAAGCATGCCTATTTTCTGCGCTAAAATTACTGAAGTGAACTGTATTTGTGTAGCTCGTCACTTCTTCTCAGTTCCTTATTTAATTATGTTACTTACTGAGTTGGAAGTACTCACGTTACTCCATGCACCTTGTGTGCAGATTCAGGTGTGACCGGACGTGGAGGTCATTGAGTTCGTGCGCAGTTGATTTTCTGGAGATTTACGAGGTAGTTGGCAGCGTTCGCAGACCTTGTGCTCCTTCCTTATTATCTTTCTTTCTCTGTATTGATATCTAGACGCAGATTATTGTAGACACTGTCTTTTGGATTGAGAGTCTAGTTGATCATGACTTAGTGACACCCCGATGTCGGGCTATTTTTCCGCACTTATGTTTTATTTGGATTTTACCCCCATATTTATGTTAAACTCCGGTTATTTTAAATGTCTTAATTCAATTTTGTTAAATTTTGAAAGTGTTTTGGAAAGGTCGGCTTGCCTAGTACCACGATTGGCGCCATCACGATGGGTTAGGTTTTGGGTCGTGACAAGTTGGTATCAGATTCTAGGTTACATAGGTCTCACAAGTCATGAGCATGTTTAGTAGAGTCTTGTGGATCGGTACGGAGACGTTTGTTCTTATCTTCTAGAGGCTGCAAAACCCTTAGGAAACTCCACATTCTTGAATTCTTGTCGAGCGAATCTGTTCTGTTGTTTCATTCTCTCACAGATGGTGAGGACTCACACTATCGGACATGAGGGATGGCCACCAGTACCACCAGCTAGGGTCGTGAGAGGTCGAGGCTGCGGTGGAGGGGCCGTGGTAGGGGTAGAGGTGCAACGCTTACAACAGCCGAGGCAGTACCTGCAGACCCCCGAGTTGTTCCAAATCAAGACCAGGTCCCAGTTGTAGATGTTCCTGCGGGACCAGCTCAGGCTCCACCTGTGCCTATTGTGATTCCTGGCCTTCAGGATGCCCTAGCTCAGATTCTGACAATGTGTACTGGCCTTGCTCAGGCGATCTCTATTTTGATGGCCTTAGCCACTTCTCAGGCTGGGGGAGGCACTCAGACTCCCGCACACCGGAGCAGGTTGTTCAGGGACTCCAGAAACCGGGGGCACCACCAGCCCAGCGGGTTGCAACTGCTCAAGACTATGTGGTTCCTGCTATGCTTGAGGATGAGCAGCGTAGATTGGAGAGGTTTGGGAGACTTCAGCCTCCATCTTTTAATGGTGCAGAGGGTGAGGATGCACAGGGTTTCTTGGATAGGTGTCAGAGGATACTCCGTACAACAGGTATTCTGGAGACCAGTGGGTCTCATTTACTACTTTCTAGTTTGCTAGGGCTGCATTCAGCTGGTGGGAGGCTTACGAGAGGCGTAGGCCGGTTGGCACAGCACCCCTTACTTGGCAGCAGTTCTCTGTTATCTTCTGGAAAAGTTCGTGCCTCAGTCCTGCAGAGAGGAGCTGTGTAGACAGTTTGAGCAGTTTTATCAAGGTGATATGTCTGTGACGCAGTATGAGATGTGATTCTCAGAGTTGCCTCGTCATGCTATCTGGTTGGTTCCCATAGACAGTTAGAGGATCAAGAGGTTTATAGATGGACTCACTTTTCAGCTACGGTTGCTTATGACCAGAGAGAGTGTCTTGTGCTACTTTTGATGAGGTTGTCGACATTGCTTGGCAGATTGAGATGGTTCGTGGTCAGGAGAGGGTTGAGAGGGAGGCCAAGAGGCCTCGTGGACAGGGTGGATTTAGTGGTACTCTTTCTGGGGGTCAGTTCTAGCACGATAGAGGTCGTCCATTCAGACATGCTCAGACAGCTCGCCTAGTTCACTGTGGTTCATCATCTGCCCATGGTTCTTATAGTTATCAGTAGGGCCGTTCATGTCTTGGTGCCCTTCCAGCACATAGTTCTTCTTGTGCTCTATCAGGTTAGAGTCCGTCTGTGCCGGGTCCTTATGCTAGTTATCCTGGTGCTCGGGGCTCCTTTCAGTCCCCAGCACCAACACTGGGGTGTTGCTATAAGTGTGGGGAGTTTGGTCATATGAGGAGAGACTGTCCCTGTCTAGTGGGAGGTCCCGCTCCAAAGAGGAGCTAGTCTATGTCATCAGCATCGGTTCCTCCACCACCCGTCCAGTCAGCTAAGGTTAGAGCTTAGTTAGCTAGGGGTCGCTCGAGAGGGGGAGGCAGATCAGGGGGTGGCCAGGACCGTTTCTATGCCCTCCTTGCCAGACCAGATTCTATTGCTTCAGATACTGTGAAGGTATTGTCTTAGTTTGTCACAGATATGCCTCTGTATTATTTGACCCTAGTTCCATTTATTCATATGTTTCCTCGTATTTCGCTCATTTTCTGGATATGCCCCGTGAGTCTTTAGTTTCATCTGTTTATGTATCTACTCCTGTGGGTAATACTATTGTTGTGGACCGCGTATATCGGTCATGTGTGGTGACTATTGGGGGTCTGGAGACCCGAGTAGACCTTTTGCTGCTCAGTATGGTTGACTTCGATGTGATATTAGGTATGGATTGGTTGTCTCCATGCCATTCCGTTCTAGATTGTCACGCTAAGATGGTGACGTTGGTGATGTCGGATTTGCTGAGGGTTGAGTGGAGCGGTTCTATAGACTATGTACCTAGTAGGGTGATTTCATATTTGAAAGCTCAACGGATGGTTGAGAAGGGTTGTCTATCCTATTTGGCTTTTGTGAGGGATGTTAGTGCAGAGACTCCTGCCATTGATTCTGTTCCGGTGGTACGTGATTTTTCGGATGTGTTTCCTACAGACCTGTTGGGCATGCCGCCTGACAGGGATATTGACTTTGGTATTGATTTGGTGCCGGACACTCAACCCATTTCTATTCTACCGTATCGTATGGCACCGACAGAGTTGAAGGAGTTGAAAGAACAACTTCAGGAACTCCTTGATAAGGGGTTTTTTCGGCCGAGTGTGTCACATTGGGGTGCACTGGTGCTATTTATGAAGAAGGAGGATGGTTCCATGAGGATGTGCATTGATTACAGGCAGTTGAACAAGGTCATAGTCAAGAAGAAGTATCATTTGCCTCGTATTGATGATCTATTTGACCAGCTCCAGGGAGCAAGGGTGTTCTCCAAGATTGATTTGCTGTTCGGGTATCACCAGCTGAAGATTCGGGATTTGGATATTCTTAAGACAGCTTTCGGGACCTGATATGGCCATTATGAGCTTTTAGTGATGGTCGTTTGGGCTGACCAATACCCCAGAAGTGTTCATGCATTTGTTGAATAGTGTATTACAACCCTATTTGGACTCATTCGTTATTGTATTCATTGATGACATCCTGGTGTACTCTCGTATCCAGGAGGAGCATGCTCAGCATTTGAGGATTGTATTGAAGAGATTGAGGGAGGAGAAGCTTTATGCAAAGTTCTCCAAGTGTGAGTTTTGGCTCGGTTCAGTAGCATTCTTGGGGCACGTGGTGTCCAGTGAGGGTATTCAGGTGGATCCGAAGAAGATAGAGGTGGTGCATAATTGGCCTAGACCGTCCTCGGCCATGGATATTAGGAGATTTCTTGGTTTGGCGGGCTATTACCGTCGATTTATGGAGGGATTTTCATATATTGCATCATCCTTAACCAAATTGACCCAAAAGGGTTCTCCATTCAGGTAGTCGGATGAGTGTGAGGAGAGCTTTCAGAAGCTCAAGACTGCCTTGACCACAGCTCCAATGTTAGTTATGCCATCAGCTTTAGGTTCTTACACTGTGTATTATGATGCCTCAAGCATAGGTATTGGATGCATTCTGATGCAGGAGGGTAGGGTGATTGCCTATGCCTTGTGCCAGTTGAAGACTCATGAGAAGAACTATCATGTCCATGATCTTGAGTTAGCAGCTATTATTCATGCCTTGACAATTTGGCGGCACTATCTGTACGGGGTTCATTGTGAGATTTACACTGATCATCAGAGTTTGCAGCATCTGTTCAAACAGAAGGATCTTAACTTGCGTCGTCGGAGGTTGTTGGAGCTTCTCAAGGACTATGATATCACCATTTTGTACCATCCCGGGAAGGCCAATATGGTAGCTTATGCCTTGAGTTGTCGGGCGAAGAGTTTGGGGAGTTTAGCGTATCTTGCAGCAGGAGAGAGACCCTTGTCATTGGATGTTCAGGCCTTAGCTAGACAGCTTGTCAGATTGGATATTTCGAAGCCGAGTTGGGTATTGGCTTGTGTGGTCTCTAGGTCTTCGCTTTATGACCGTATCAAGGAGCGTCGGTATGATGACCCCCACCTGCTCGTTCTTCAGGACAGGGTTCAACGAGGTGATGCTAGGGATGTGACTACTAGTGATGATGACAACTTGAGGATGCGGGGCCGGATATATGTGCCTAATGTAGATGGGCTCCGGGAGTTGATTCTTGAGGAGGCCCACAGCTCGCGGTATTCCATCCATCCGGGTGCCGCGAAGATGTACCAGGATTTGAGACAGCACTATTGGTGGAGGCGGATAAAGAAAGATATAGCTGCGTTTGTGGCTCGGTGCCTCAACTGTCAGTAGGTTAAGTATGAACATCAGAGATCGAGTGGCTTGCTTCAGAGGTTAGAGATCCCAGAGCGGAAGTGGGAGCGGATCACCATGGACTTCGTAGTTGGGCTCCCACAGAATTCGAGGAAGTTCGATGGTATTTGGGTTATTATAAATCGGCTAACAAAGTTCGTGCACTTCTTTCCAGTTGGTACTACTTACTCTTCAGAGCGGTTGGTTGAGATTTATTCCGAGAGATTGTTCGCCTGTATGGTGTCCCACTTTCTATCATTTCAGATAGGGGCATTCAGTTTACATCGCAGAACTATCATGTCCATGATCTTGAGTTAGCAGCTATTGTTCATGCCTTGAAGATTTGGCGGTACTATCTAAACGGGATTCATTGTGAGATTTACACTGATCATCGGAATTTGCAGCATCTGTTCAAATAGAAGGATCTTAACTTGCATCAGCGGAGGTGGTTGGAGCTTCTTAAGGACTATGATATCACCATTTTGTATCATCCCGGGAAGGCCAATATGGTAGCTGATGCCTTGAGTCGCCGGGCGGAGAGTTTGGGGAGTTTAACGTATCTTCCAGCAGGAGAGAGACCTTTGTCATTGGATGTTCAGGCCTTAGCTAGCCAATATGTCAGATTGGATATTTCGGAGCCGAGTCGGGTATTGGCTTGTGTGGTCTCTAAGTCTTCACTTTATGACTGTATTAGGGAGCGTCAGTATAATGAGCCCCACCTGCTCGTTCTTCAGGACATGGTTCAACATGGTGATTCTAGGGATGTGACTACTGGTGATGACGGTGTGTTGAGGATGTAGGGCCGGATATGTTTGCCTAATGTAGATGGGCTCCGAGAGTTCATTCTTGAGGAGGCCCACAGCTCGCGGTATTCCATCCATCCGGGTGCCGCGAAGATGTACCAGGATTTGAAACAACACTATTGGTGGAGGCAGATAAATAAGGATATAGTTGGGTTTGTGGCTCGGTACCTCAACTATCAGTAGGTTAAGTATGAACATCAGAGACCGGGCGGCTTGCTTCAGAGGTTAGAGATCCCAGAGAGAAAGTGGGAGCAGATCACCATGGATTTCTTAGTTGGGCTCCCACGGACTTCAAGGAAGTTCGATGGTATTTGGGTTATTCTGGATCAGGTAACCAAGTCTGTGCACTTCTTTCCAGCTGATACTACTTACTCTTCAAAGCGGTTGGGTGAGATTTATATCCGAGATATTGTTCGCCTGTATGTTGTCCCACTTTCCATCATATCAGATAGAGGCACTTAGTTTACATCGCAGAACTATCAAGTCCATGATCTTGAGTTAGCAGCTATTGTTCATGCCTTGAAGATTTGGCGGCACTATCTGTACGGGGTTCATTGTGAGATTTACACTAATCATCGGAGTTTTCCGCATCTGTTCAAACAGAAGGATCTTAACTTGCGTAAGCGGAGGTGGTTGGAGCTTCTCAAGGACTATGATATCACCATTTTGTACCATCCCAGGAAGGCCAATATGGTAGCTGATGCCTTGAGTCGCCGGGCGAAGAGTTTGGGGAGTTTAGCATATGTTGCAGCAGGAGAGAGACCCTTGTCATTGGATGTTTAGGCCTTAGCTAGCCAGCATGTCAGATTGGATATTTCGTAGCCGAGTCAAATATTGGCTTGTGTGGTCTCTAGGTCTTCGCTTTATGATTGTATCAGGGAGTGTCAGAATAATGACCCTCACTTGCTCGTTCTTCAGGACAGGGTTCAGCGAGGTGATGCTAGGTATGTGACTACTGGTGATGACGGCGTGTTGAGGATGCAGGGCCGAATATGTGTGCCTTATGTAGATGGGCTCCG
>AWOL01S0021430.1:192409-211855 GCA_000715115.1 Nicotiana otophora | reverse complement strand
TGGCTCGGTGCCTCAACTGTCAGCAGGTTAAGTATGAACATCAGAGACCGGGTGGCTTGTTTCAGAGGTTAGAGATCCCAGAGCGGAAGTGGGAGCGGATCACCATGGACTTCGTAGTTGGGCTCCCACGGACTTCGAGGAAGTTTGATGGTATTTGGGTTATTTTGGATCGGCTGACCAAGTCTGCGCACATCTTTCTATCTGGTACTATTTACTCTTCAGAGCGGTTAGTTGAGATTTATTCCGAGAGATTGTTCGCCTGTATGGTGTCCCACTTTCTATCATGTCAGATAGGGGCATTCAGTTTACATCGCAGAACTATCATGTCCATGATCTTGAGTTAGCAGCTATTGTTTATGCCTTGAAGATTTGGCGGCACTATCTGTACGGGATGCATTGTGAGATTTACACTGATCATCAGAGTTTGCAGTATCTGTTCAAATAGAAGGATCTTAACTTGCGTCAACGGAGGTGGTTATAGCTTCTCAAGGACTATGATATTACCATTTTGTATCATCCTGGAAAGGCCAATATGGTAGCTGATGCCTTGAGTCGCCGGGAAGAGAATTTGGGGAGTTTAGCGTATCGTTCAGCAGGAGAGAGACCTTTGTCATTGGATGTTCAGGCCTTAGCTAGCCAACTTGTCAGATTGGATATTTCGGAGCCAAGTCGGGTATTAGCTTGTGTGGTCTCTAAGTCTTCGCTTTATGACTGTATTAGGGAGCGTTAGTATAATGACCCCCACCTGCTCGTTCTTCAGTACATGGTTCAGCAAGGTGATGCTAGGGATGTGACTACTGGTGATGATGGCGTGTTGAGGATGTAGGGCCGTATATGTTTGCCTAATGTAGATGGTCTCCGAGAGTTGATTCTTGAGGAGGCCCACAGCTCGCGGTATTCCATCCATCCGGGTGCCGCGAAGGTGTACCAGGATTTGAGACAACACTATTGGTGGAGGCAGATAAAGAAGGATATAGTTGGGTTTGTGGCTCGGTGCCTCAACTGTTAGCAGGTTAAGTATGAACATCAGAGACCGGGTGGCTTGCTTCAGAGGTTAGAGATCCCAGAGCGAAAGTGGGAGCGGATCACCATGGACTTCTTTGTTGGGCTCCCACGGACTTCAAGGAAGTGCGATGGTATTTGGGTTATTGTGGATCGGGTAACCAAGTCTGTGCACTTCTTTCCAGGTGGTACTACTTACTCTTCAAAGAGGTTGGGTGAGATTTATATCCGAGATATTTTTCGCTTGTATGGTGTCCCACTTTCCATCATTTCAGATAGAGGCACTTAGTTTACATCGCAGAACTATCATGTCCATGATCTTGAGTTAGCCGCTATTGTTCATGCCTTGAAGATTTGGCGGCACTATTTGTACGGGGTTCATGGTGAGATTTACACTAATCATCGAAGTTTGCCGCATCTGTTCAAACAGAAGGATCTTAACTTGCGTAAGTGGAGGTGGTTGGAGCTTCTCAAGGACTATGATATTAGCATTTTGTACCATCCCGGGAAGGCCAATATGGTAGCTGATGTTTTGAGTCGCCGGACGGCGAGTTTGGGGAGTTTAGCATATGTTGCAGCAGGAGAGAGACCCTTGTCATTGGATGTTTAGGCCTTAGCTAGCCAGCATGTCAGATTGGATATTTCGGAGTCGAGTCGGGNGTTTGGGGAGTTTAGCATATGTTGCAGCAGGAGAGAGACCCTTGTCATTGGATGTTTAGGCCTTAGCTAGCCAGCATGTCAGATTGGATATTTCGTAGCCGAGTCAAATATTGGCTTGTGTGGTCTCTAGGTCTTCGCTTTATGATTGTATCAGGGAGTGTCAGAATAATGACCCTCACTTGCTCGTTCTTCAGGACAGGGTTCAGCGAGGTGATGCTAGGTATGTGACTACTGGTGATGACGGCGTGTTGAGGATGCAGGGCCGAATATGTGTGCCTTATGTAGATGGGCTCCGGGAGTTGATTCTTGAGGAGGCCCACAGCTCGCGGTATTCCATCCATCCGGGTGCCGCGAAGATGTACCAGGATTTGAGACAGCACTATTGGTGAAGGCGGATAAAGAAGAATATAGTTGGGTTTATGGCTCGGTGCCTCAACTGTCAGCAGGTTAAGTATGAACATCAGAGACCGGGTGGCTTGTTTCAGAGGTTAGAGATCCCAGAGCGGAAGTGGGAGCGGATCACCATGGACTTCGTAGTTGGGCTCCCACGGACTTCGAGGAAGTTTGATGGTATTTGGGTTATTTTGGATCGGCTGACCAAGTCTGCGCACATCTTTTTATCTGGTACTATTTACTCTTCAAAGCGGTTAGTTGAGATTTATTCCGAGAGATTGTTCTCCTGTATGGTGTCCCACTTTCTATCTTTTCAGATAGGGGCATTCAGTTTACATCGCAGAACTATCATGTCCATGATCTTGAGTTAGCAGCTATTGTTTATGCCTTGAAGATTTGGCGGCACTATCTGTACGGGATGCATTGTGAGATTTACACTGATCATCAGAGTTTGCAGTATCTGTTCAAATAGAAGGATCTTAACTTGCATCAACGGAGGTGGTTGGAGCTTCTCAGGGACTATGATATCACCATTTTGTATCATCCTCGAAAGGCCAATATGGCAGCTGATGCCTTGAGTCGTCGGGCGGAGAGTTTGGGGAGTTTAGCGTATCTTCCAGCAGGAGAGAGACCTTTGTCATTGGATGTTCAGGCCTTAGCTAGCCAACATGTCAGATTGGATATTTCGGAGCCGAGTCGGGTATTGGCTTGTGTGGTCTCTAAGTCTTCGCTTTATGACTGTATTAGGGAGCGTTAGTATAATGACCCCCACCTGCTCGTTCTTCAGGACATGGTTCAGCAAGGTGATGCTAGGGATGTGACTACTGGTGATGATGACGTGTTGAGGATGTAGGGCCGGATATGTTTGCCTAATGTAGATGGTCTCCGAGAGTTGATTCTTGAGGAGGCCCACAGCTCGCGGTATTCCTTCCATCCGGGTGCCGCGAAGATGTACCAGGATTTGAGATAGCACTATTGGTGGAGGCAGATAAAGAAGGATATAGTTGGGTTTGTGGCTCGGTGCCTCAACTGTCAGCATGTTACGTATGAACATCAGAGACTGGGTGTCTTGCTTCAGAGGTTAGAGATCCCAGAGCAAAAGTGGGAGCGGATCACCATGGACTTCTTAATTGGGCTCCCACGGACTTCAAGGAAGTTCGATGGTATTTGGGTTATTGTGGATCGGGTAACCAAGTCTGTGCACTTCTTTCCAGCTGGTACTACTTACTGTTCAAAGCGGTTGGGTGAGATTTATATCCGAGATATTGTTCGCCTGTATGGTGTCCCACTTTCTATCATTCTAGATAGAGGCACTTAGTTTACATCACAGAACTATCATGTCCATGATCTTGAGTTAGCCGCTATTGTTCATGCCTTGAAGATTTGGCGGCACTATCTGTACGAGGTTCATTGTGAGATTTACACTAATCATTGGATTTTGTCGCATCTGTTCAAACAGAGGGATCTTAACTTGCGTAAGTGGAGGTGGTTGGAGCTTCTCAAGGACTATGATATCACCATTTTATACCATCCCGGGAAGGCCAATATGGTAGCTGATGTCTTGAGTCACCGGGCGGAGAGTTTGGGGAGTTTAGCGTATCTTGCAGCAAAAGAGAGACCCTTGTCATTGGATGTTTAGGCCTTAGCTAGCCAGCATGTCATATTGGATATTTCGTAGCCGAGTCGGGTATTGGCTTGTGTGGTCTCTAGGTCTTCGCTTTATGATCGTATCAGGGAGTGTCAGAATGATAACCCCCACCTGCTCGTTCTTTAGGACAGGGTTCAGCGAGGTGATGCTAGGTATGTGACTACTGGTGATGACGGCGTGTTGAGGATGCATGGCCAGATATGTATGCCTTATGTAGATGGGCTCCGGGAGTTGATTCTTGAGGAGGCCCACAGCTCGCGATATTCCATCCATCCGGGTGCCGCAAAGATGTACCGGGATTTGAGACAGCTCTATTGGTGAAGGCGGATAAAGAAAAATATAGTTGGGTTTATGGCTCGGTGCCTCAACTGTCAGTAGGTTAAGTATGAACATCAAAGACCGGGTGGCTTGCTTCAGAGGTTAGAGATCCCAGAGCGGAAGTGGGATCAGATCACCATGGACTTCGTAGTTGGGCTCCCACGGACTTCGAGGAAGTTTGATGGTATTTGGGTTATTGTGGATCGGCTGACCAAGTACGCACACTTCTTTCCAGCTGGTACTACTTACTCTTCAGAGCGGTTGGCTGCGATTTACATCCGAGAGATTGTTCGCATGTATGGTGTCTCACTTTCCATTATTTCAGATAGGGGCACTTAGTTTACATAGCAGTTTTGGAGGGCCGTGCAGTGAGAGTTGGGTGCTCAAGTTGAGTTGAGCACAACCTATCACCCTCAGACGGACGGACAGTTCGAGCGCACTATCCAGATATTGGAGCACATGTTGCACGCTTGTGTCATTGACTTTAGGAAATCATGGGAGTAGTTTATGCCGCTTGCGGAGTTTGCATATAACAATTGTTATCAGTCGAGCATTTAGATGGCTCCATACGAGGCTTTATATGGGAGGAGGTGTAGATATCCAGTAGGATGGTTTGAGCCGGGTGAGGCTAGGCTCTTGGGTACAGACTTGGTCCAGGATGCATTAGACAAGGTGAAATTGATTCAGGAGCGGCTTCGCACGGTGCAGTCGAGGCAGAAGAGCTATGCGGACAGGAAGGTCCGTGATGTGTCTTTCACGGTTGGGGAGAAGGATTTGCTGAAGGTATCACCCATGAAGGGTGTTATGAGGTTTGGGAAGAGGGGAAAGTTGAGCCCCCGGTTCATTGGGCCTTTTGAGGTGCTTAAGAGGATAGAGGAGGTGGCTTACAAGCTTGCCTTGCCACCCAGCTTGTCAAGTGTGCATCCAATGTTTCACGTTTCTATGCCCCAGAAGTATATTGGAGATCCGTCCCATGTTTTGGACTTCACCATGGTTCAGTTGTATGGTGATATGATTTATGATGTGGAGCCGGTGGCCTCTTTAGATCGGCAGGTTCAGAAGTTGAGGTCAAAGGATATAGCTTCAGTAAAGGTGCAGTGGAGAGGTCATCCTGTGGAGGAGGCCACCTAGGAGACCGAGCGGGAGATGCGGAGCAGATATCCACACCTATTTGAGACTCCAGGTATGTTTCTAGACCCGTTCGAGGACGGACATTTGTTTAAGATGGGGAGGATGTAATGACCCGACCGGTCGTTTCGAGAGTTATAGCTCTGTTTCCACCATATCTGCTTCTTGTTTGTGTTCTTCAACTATATTATGATATGTCGGATTAGTTGGTTCGGGTCTGAAGTGGTTTCGGAGTGAATTGAGACACTTAGTCTCTTTATTAGAAGCTTAAGTTTGAAAAGTCAATCGGATGTTGACTTATGTATAAACGATCTAGGATTTGAATTTTGATGGTTCTGTTAGCTCCGTTAGATGATTTTGGACTTAGGAGCGCGTCCGGAATGTGATTTGGAGGTCCGTAGTGGAATTAGGCTTGAATTGGCGAAAATTGAAAATTTGGCGATTTTGGTCGGCAGTGGAAAATTTGATATCGGGTTAAAATGGATTTCTGGAAGTTGGAGTAGGTTCGTGGTGTCATTTGTGACGTGTGTGTAAAATTTTAGGTCATTCGGACGTGGTTTGATAGGTTTCGGCGTCGTTTGCGAAATTTGAAAGTTTAGATGTTCTTAGGCTTGAATCCGAGGGTAATTTGGTGTTTTGATGTTGTTTTGAGTGATTCGAAGGTTCGACTAAGTTCGAGTGATCTTATGGGACGTGGTTTTATGTTTGGTCGAGGTCCCGATGGCCTCGGGGTGATTCCAGGTGGTTAACGGAAGGTTTAGAACTTGGAAAATGCAGCTGAAGCTGCTGGTTCTGGTGTCTTCCGCACCTACGGAGTGGGAGCCGCAGGTGCGAGCCCGCAGGTGCGACTGAGGAGCCGCAGATGCGGCCATGGAGGACTTGGGCCGAAACCACAGGTGCGAAGGTATTCCCGCACCTGCGAGAGTCGCAGATACGGGCAGGCATGCACAGGTGCAAGAGGGAATCCGCAGGGGCGAGGTAGTTTCCGCACCTGCAATAATCGCAGATGCGATCGAGAGTCGCAGAAGCGGTCCAAGGGGTTTAAGTGACTTTCCGTAGAAGCGGAGCTCGGTCTGCAGATGCGGCATTGCAGAAGCGACAAAAGGGACCGCAGGTGCGGTTTCACTGGGCAGAATGTATAAATAAAGGACTTCGAGATTTTTCCTCATTTCCACAATTTTGAACTCGGACTTTGGATCTTTTGAGGTGATTTTTGAAGGAAATTCAATGCTATTCACTGAGGTAAGTTCCTTGAGCCTGACTATCCTTAGCTATGGTGTTTTTCTGTTGATTTCATCATCTAATTAGGGATTTGAACTAGAAATTTGGGGGATTTAGGGCTTGAGAGTTGGAGAGTGGATTTTTGGGGATTTGAGTGACCAAATGAGATCGGATTTTGATAAATTTGGTATGGTTAGACTCGTGAGTGAATGGGCTTTCGGATTTTGTGACTTTTGTCATATTTTGAGATGTGGGTCCGGGGGCCGAGTTTGAGTCTGTCATGACCCAATTTCACCTATAGGTCGTGATGGCGCCCAAAACTACAGCAAGGCAAGCCAACTAGTAATTTAAACCCATATTCAATTCTTTTAAAATTAACCGAGTAATTAAAATCTTCTTACTTGCAGGAATTTAGTAAATTAAAACAACCAAGAACAAAATTTAAATCTAAATATTCTACTAGTGTGTGTGCCAAGACCTGGTGTCACAAGTGTATGAGCATCTAGTAGATTATACAAACTCCAAATACTGTCTGAAATAAAATAGATAGAATGCAAATACAGGAAGAGACATTGGTAGCTGCAGAACGGCTCAGAAAGGTAGCTCACCACTATGCCTCTGGATAACGTTGGTGTACGATGATATGTCCTCCACTAGTGCCCGCCTCAGATCCCGCACAAAAAGTGTAGCATGAGTACGTAAACAACGTATACCTAGTAAGTATCAAGCCTAATCTTGAAGAGGTAGAGACGAGATGGACGACTATGACACTCACTATGGGTCAATAATAATAATTGAAATAAAACTAAAATATCTAAATCAACATGATTCACAGAGTTAACAATAATTTATTTAACCAGCAGAAATAATTAAATTCCTTCAAATAAAAAAATTTCCAAACTATTAATTAAATTCACAAACTGCAATTGAAAATGCCAAGGTATCGTATAATTATCATTATTAGGCACGATTTCTGCCGAGGTCGTACGGCACGATCCAGAGTATCGTGTACCCCGCCGAGGGACGTGCGGCGCGATCCATAGATGCATTTATCCTGCTGAGGCAATCGGCCAGCTCCACAAGAAAGGAGGATATTTTCTTATATACCTCCGGAAGGAGAGTATATTTATTATAAGATCAATTCGAGTGGATGAACAATTTCTTTATCAATTAATTAATTTTCATAGAAAATTAAGCATATGAGATATTCACCTTTTAATAATTTCTCTAACAATTCAAAATATATACCAAATAAGTTAATTAAATAACGGATACAATTTACACAAGTAATTCATGCTTTGAGTCCTAAACTACCCGGACTTCAGCATTAATAGTTGCTACGCACGGACTCTCGTCACCTTGTGTGTACATAGCCCCCCCACAATTAGCAACAATTATTAATTTAATTACCTATGGGGTAATTTCTCCCTCAAAAGATTAGATAAGAGACTTACCTCAGCTTGCTCCAGTTTAATCCACTAGAAGGCCTTTTCCACAATTATCCAATTCTGTTTGGCTCGAATCTAGCCAAACTATTTCGATACAATCAATAAATATTATAGGAATCAATTACATAAGAAAATACTACATTTTACAATAAAACTCCTAAATTAATTCAAAAATCGTCTGTGGGGCCCACGTCTCGGAATCCGGCAAAAGTTACGAAATATTAACGCCCATTCAACCAAGAGTATACCCATACCAAAATTACTAAATTCCAATAATAATTCGGCCCTCAAATCTTCAAATCTCTCCAAGAGGGTTTTCAAATTTTTCCAACTTAATTCACCAATTAAATGATAAAAACAGTGATGGATTCGGGTAATTTAACCAATATTGAGTTAAGAACACTTACCCCATTGTTTTCTCTGACAATCTCCCAAAACTCACATCAATCCGAGCTCCAAATCGATAAAAATGAAAAATGGGACGAAATCCCATTTTCAGAACTTAAACTCTCTGCCCAGTGATTTCTTCTACGCGATCGCGAACTTCCTCACGCAATCGCGAAGAACAATTTCAACACTGCCCAAAATTAACTCTACGCAATCGTAGAAAGTCCCACGCGAGCACGAAGCACTGACTCTGCAAACCTACGCGATCGCGGACCTCTTCACGCGATCGCGAAGCATTAAGCGTGTGGCCCAGCTCCTCCCTCCGTTCCTCTTCGCGAATGCGGCCTTAGCCATGCGTTCGCATAACACAGCTCGCCCAACCTACGCGATCGCGGACGTGCCCACGCGATCGCATAGAACAAATTTCCAGCTACCCAAATTAAGACTACGCGATTGCTACTCCATTCACGCGATCGCGTACAACAAAGTCACCTCTGCCCAAATTACCCTACGTGATCGTAGACGAACTTATGCGATCGTGTATAAGGAAAATCAGAAGAAAATACTAGCAGCTATCAGCTATCTCCCAAAGTCCAAAAATGATCCGTTAGCCGTCCGAAACTCACCCGAGCCCCTCGGGACCTCAGCCAAATATACCAACAAGTCCTAAAATATCATACGAACTTGGTCGAAACCTCAAAATCACATTAAACAATGCTAAAACCACGAATCATACTCCAATTCAAGCTTAATGAAACTTAAAATTTCCAACTTCTACATTCGGTGTCGAAACCTATCAAATCAAGTCCGATTGACCTCAAATTTTGCACACAAGTCAAAAATAACATGACGAAGCTATGAAAAGTTTTTGAATTGGATTCCGACCCCGATATCAAAAAGTCAACTCCCCCTTCAACTTCCAAACTTAAATTCTTGTTTTAGCCATTTCAAGCATAATTTAACTACGGACTTCCAAATAAAATTCCGAACACGCTCCTAAGTCCAAAATCACCATACAGGGCTATTGGAATCGTCAAATCCCGATTCCGGGGTCGTTTTATCAAAATGTTGACCGAAGTCAAACTTAGAATTCTAAAGCCAACTTGAGGAACCAAGTGTTCCTATTTCAACCGGAACACTCCCAAATCCCGAACCAACCATCCCCGCAAGTCGTAAATTAATAAAGGCACATACAAGGAGTTTTATCTAGGGGAACGGGGTTCTAAAAGTCAAAATGACCAGTTGGGGTATTACATTCTCCACTTCTTAAACAAACGTTCGTCCTCGAACGGGTTTAGAATTGTACCTGGAGTGCTGAATAAGTGTGGATATCTACTCCGCATATTTTCCTCGGCCTCCCAAGTCACTTCCTCGACTGGTTGGCCCCTCCACTGGACTTTTACTACAGAAATCCTCTTGGACCTCAACTGGCAAACCTGTTTATCAATAATGGCAACTGGTTCTTCTTCATAGCCCAAACTATTATCTAGTTGAACTGTGCTGAAGTCAAATACATGTGATAGGTTGGCCTGATACTTCCGGAGCATAGATACATGGAAAATCGGATGAACTCCTGATAGATTGGGAGGCAATGCAAGCTCCTAAGCAACCTCCCAACTCTTCTCAACACCTCAAATGGTCCTATAAACCTTGGGCTCAACTTGCCCTTATTCCCGAATCTCATGATTCCCTTCATCGGCGAAACCTTCAAGAGAACTTTTTCACCCATCATAAATGATAAATCACGCGCTTTCTGATCTGCATAACTCTTCTGTCTGGATTGTGCTGTACGAAGTTGCTCCTGAATCAACTTTACCTTTTCCAAGTCGGTAGAATGAGTACGTAAACAGCGTGTATCCAATAAGTATCAAGCCTAATCTCGAAGAGGTAGAGAAGAGATGGCCGACTTTGACACTCACTATGGGTCAATAATAATAATTAAAATAAAACTAGAATATCTAAATCAGCATGATTCACAGAGTTAACAATAATTTATTTAACCAGCAGAAATAATTAAATTCCTTCAAATGCAATAATTTCCAACTATTAATTAAATTCACAAACTGCAATTAAAATGCCAGGGTATCGTATAATTATCATTATTAGGCACAATTTTTGCCGAGGTCGTACGGTCCGATCCAGAGTGTCGTGTACATTGCCGAGGGACGTGCGACACGATCCATCGATGCATCTATCTTGCCGAGGCGTTCGACCCGCTCCACAAGAAAGGAGGACATTTTCTTATGTACCTCCAGAAGGAAAGTATATTTATTATAAGATTAATTCGAGAGGATGAACAATTTCTTTAACAATTAATTAATTTAAAAACAAAATTAAGCATATGGGATTTTTACCTTTTAATAATTTCTCTAACAATTCGCAATATATACCAAATAATTTAATTACATAACGGATACAATTTATACAAGTAATTCATGCTTTAAGTCCTAAACTACCCGGACTTCAGCGTTAATAGTTGCTACGCACGGACTCTTATCACCTCGTGTGTATGTAGCCCTCGACAACTAGCAACAATTATTAATTTAATTACCTATGGGGTAATTTCCCCCTCACAAGATTAGACAAGAGACTTACCTCAACTTGCTCCAATTTAATCCACTAGAAGGCCTTTTCCACTATTATCCAACTTTGTCTGGCTCGAATCTAGCCAAAATAATTCAATACAATCACTAAAAATTATAAGAATCAATTCCATAAGAAAATACTATATTTTTCAATAAAACTCCGAAATTAATTAAAAAATCGTCCATGGGGCCCACATCTCGGAATCTGGCAAACGTTACGAACTATTAACGTCCATTCAACCATGAGTCTACCCATACCAAAATTACTAAATTCCAATAACCATTCGGCCCTCAAATTCTCAAATCTATCCAAGAGGGTTTTCAAACTTTTCCAACTTAATTCACCAATTAAATGATAAAAATAGTGATAGATTCGGGTAATTTAACCAAAATTGAGTTAAGAAAACTTATACAGTTGTTTTCTCTGAAAATCTCCCAAATTCACCTCAATCCGAGCTCGAAATCGGTAAAAATATATTTTCAAAACTTAAACTCTCTGCCCAGTGATTTCTTCTACGCGATCGCGAACATCCTCACGCGATCGCGAACTTCCTCACGCGATCGCGAAGAATAATTTCCACACTGCCCAAAATTAACTCTACGCAATCGTGAAGCACTGACTCTGCAAACTGACGCGATCGCGAAACTCCTCACGCGATCGCGAAGCATTAAGCACGTGGCCCAGCTCCTCCCATTGTTCCTCTTCGCGAATGTGGCCTTAGCCACACGTTCGCATAACACAGCTCGCCCAACCTACGCGATCGCGGACGTGCCCATGCGATCACATAGAATAAATTTCTAGGTGTCCAAATTAAGCCAACGCGATCGCAACCCCATTCACACGATCATGTAGAACAAAGTCACCTCTGCCCAAATTACCCTACGCGATCGCAGACGAACTTACGCGATCGCGTATAAGGAAAATCAGAAGAAAATACTAGCAGCTATCAGCTATCTCCCAAAGGTCAAAAATTATCTGTTAGCCGTCCGAAACTCACCTGAGCCCCTCGGGACTTTAACCAAATATACCAACAAGCCCTAAAACATCATAAGAACTTAGTTGAAACCTCAAATCACATCAAACAATGCTAAAACCACGAATCATACTCCAATTCAAGCTTAATGAAACTTAAAATTTCCAACTTCTACATTCGGTGTCGAAACCTATCAAATCAAGTCCGATTGACCTCAAATTCTGCACATAAGTCATAAATGACATGACGGAACTATGAAAAATTTTGAAAGTGGCTTCCGACCCTGATATCAAAAAGTCAACTCCCCGTTCAAACTTTCAAACTTAAATTTCTGTTTTAGCCATTTCAAGCCTAATTTAACTACGGACTTCCAAATAAAATTCTGAACACACTCCTAAGTCCAAAATCACCATACAGAGCTATTGGAACCGTCAAATCCCAATTCTGGGGTCGTTTTCTCAAAATGTTGACCGAAGTCAAACTTAGCATTCTAAAGCCAACTTGAGGAACCAAGTGTTCCTATTTCAACCCGAACACTCCCAAATCTCGAACCAACCATCCCCTCAAGTCATAAATTAATAAAAGCACATACAAAAAGTTTTATTTAGGAACGGGGTCCTAAAAGGCAAAATGACCGGTTGGGTCATTACAGAGTCGATTTTGGATTTTGGCTCTAATTTAGTAGTTTTCTAGTGGAATTGATCCCTTTAGCCTTTATTGATTGTGTTGTATTACTTGTGTCTAGATTCAGGACGATTGGAGGCTGATTTGAGAGGCAAAGGCATCGCGGAGTAGGATTTTGCTCAGATTGAGGTAAGTAATAGCCTTAAATCTGGTTTTGAGGGTATGGAACCCCGAGAATTTGTATGATGTGAATATTTGGAGGTGACACACATGCTAAGTGACGGGCGTATGAGCGTGCACCGTGAGGGATTGTGACTTGGTCTATCCCGTGAGACTGTAAAGTCGAATAGCCATTGTTATTACTCGTTTTTCCTTGTATTGAGCAATTGACTGCCTTTCATGTTAGAAACCATGCTTAGGCCATATGATATCACTGTTGGGACCCGCAGTGGTTGAATACTTGTTGAATTGACTGCTAATTATTGTCTTGTACTTAGTCAGAGTCTTACTTGTGTGTTATATCTCCATTCCCTCTCATTTCTTGTTGATACTTATTGTATTCTCTAGTTGGTCTAATTATTATGATATTCTCTGAGCTGAGGGGCAGGAGAGGTTAGTGACTGAGATAGGGCCTAAGTTTTGGATTGAGAGCTATGTGAGATATATTGGATCGGGCTGCACGCCGCAGCAATATTGGATCGGGTTGCACGCCGCAACAAGCTTTGATGACCCCAAATATCATATTTAAATTTAATAAGTAATTTTGTGTTCTAAGACCTCGAAAAGCACCATGTATCATTCCTCGACTTGCGTGCACAGTCCGTATAATTTTTCCGAAAAGTTTTTATGTAAAAAATAGATTAAAATGTGAAATAGAGCATTAAAACTCAACTAAGTTGACTTTGGTCAACATTCTGAGAAAATAGACCCGGATCAGTGTTTTAACAATTTCGGTAGGTCCGTATCATGATTTGGGACTTGGACGTATGTCCGAAATCGAATTCCGAGGTCCCTAGCCCGAGATATGGAATTTTGATGAAACATTAAAAGCTTGAAAGCTTAATGATTTTTAAGAAATTACTGATGTTGGATTTATTGACCTCGGGTCCGTATTTTGGTTCCGGAGCCCGGTATAGGTCCACTATAATATTTATGACGTGTCTGCCAAATTTAGTAAGAATCGGAGTTGATTTGACGTGATTCGGACGTCTGGTTGTACAAATATAAGTTTTAAAGTTTTCTTGAAAATTTCCTTTGAATTGGTGTCTGATTCGTAGTTCTTGGTGTTATTTTGGCGATTTGATTGCGTGAGCAAGTTCGTATGAAGTTTTAGGACTTGCGTGCATGTTTGATTTGGAGCCCCGAGGGCTCGGGTTGGTTTCAGGTGGTTAACAGATCATTTTTGAACTTTAGGAAACTGCAGAAACCTGCTTCTGGTTTCCTTCTTCGCGTTCACGAGGGGAGTCTCGCGTTCGCGAAGAGCAAATTCGGGCTGGCACATTTTGTGCTTCGCATTCATGACAGAGAGAATGCGTTCGCGAAGGCTTGAGGTGCGAATCTTCGCGTTCGCGATCGAAGCCTCGCGTTCGTAAAGGGAAAGAGGCTGGCCAGGAAAATTAGCCTTCGCGTAGGCCGAGCCAGGCAAGCATCACGTTCGCGAGGTAGCCCTCGTGTTCACGAAGAGTAAAAATTGGACAGCACAAATTTGTGCTTCACGAACATGAGGCACTGACCGCGTTCGCGAAGAGTAACAATATAATCCATTTTTGAGCTCGGGTAAGGAAATATTTTGACGGTTTTCATGGGAAAACATTGGGGTAAGTGTTCCTTATCCTATATTGATTATATTTCATGATTTCATACTCATTTATATCATGAATCCGTGAATTTATGGAAGAAAAATCAGATTTTTATAAATTCTTCCAAAAACGAAAATTTACGATTTGAAGGTCCATTTGATATCGGAATTGGATAATTTTTGTATGGTTGAACTCGTAGCGGAACGGGTGTTCGGATTTCGCGAGTGTTTCCGGAATTTGATACATGGGTCCCACTGTCGAATGTTTTAATGAATTTTGGATTTTTATTCGAAAAATTAGTAAATTTATATGGAATTAATTCCTATGATTCGTATTAAGTATATTGAATTGTTTATGAATAGATTTGAATCTTTTGGAGACAAATTTAAAAGAAAAAGCTGTTGTCGAGTAATTGATTGGCATTTGCAAAGCGAGGTAAGTGTCATGGTTAACCTTGACTTGAGGGAATAGAACCCTTAAATTAATTGTTGTGTGAATTGCATGTGATCGACGTATAGGCGAGGTGACGAATGTCTATACATTGTCAAATTAGTTGTTTGCCTGCTTACTTGAAAAATTATAAATTATTTTAAATCATGAATTAATTATTATAATAATTGTTTCTCTCCTATTCTTTGTCAGATATTAATTCTTGAATTCCTGCATTAATTGTTACATGTTATTTGAATTATGTGCCTTAATTGTTATTTGACATTTAGCATATTAAATATTAAACTGTATATTTTCTATCTGATTTCAATAATAATTTTTTATTTGCCTTTGTTTGTTTCATAATTAAATCATAATTACTGTATGCTTGTTGTCTTATAATTTTATATTAATTATTGCATTTATTGGGGAAATTGCTTCTATAAGGATTGGTAAATGAATATGTTGGAGGATCGGGATGCATGCCGCAACAGACTTATTAAAAGTCTATATTGGAGAATCGGGTTGCACGCCGCAACAGACTTATTTAAAAGTCGACATACATATATATATATTGGGGTAGCGGGTTGCACCCCGCAACAGGATTTATTATAATGAATATATTGGAGGATCGGGTTGCACGCCGCAATAGAACTGAATGTGAATATATTGTGAGAGCGGGTTGCACGCTGCAACAGACTTGAATGTGAATATATTGTGAGAGCGAGTTTCACGCTGCAACAGATTTGATGGAAATGATAATTGGTTACGACTGCTGAATTGGCTTCAATTATTATAAATGAGTTACCTGATTTATTTCTATTATTGTTGTTGTTACTAATATTGCGTAGAGGTAATGTAAGTGACCCGCCTTAGCCTCGTCACTACTTCGTCGATGTTAGGCTCCGCACTTACCAATATATGGGATCGGTTGTAATGATACTATACTCTGCACTTCTTGAGCAGATTTTGGAGTTGGTCCCAGTGGCGTGCCATAGACTTGCTCGGATTTCAGCTACTCGGAGGAGACTTGAGGTATAACTGCATGGCATCCGCAGTTCTGAAGTCCCCGTCTATTTTACTTTAGCTGTGTGTTTATTTCCAAAGAGCTTTATTTTATTTAGACCTTTATTTGTATTATTCTAGAAGCTCGTGCACTTGTGGCACTAATTCTGGGATGGTATTTAGACACCGTTATTTTTATGGATTATTCACTACATTTCAGACTTTACTTCCGTATTTGTTCTTTGATTATTAATAAATTTTAAAAACATATTTTAAAAATAGATAATATTATTCTAACGTTGGCTTGCTTAGCAAGTGAAATGTTAGGCGTCATCACGGTCCGAAGGTG
The DNA here is from genome assembly GCA_000715115.1 of Nicotiana otophora. NCBI lineage: Eukaryota > Viridiplantae > Streptophyta > Magnoliopsida > Solanales > Solanaceae > Nicotiana > Nicotiana otophora. Next base: position 195,885 of record AWOL01S0021430.1, on the reverse strand, counting down.
GAAATTGTGGGTCATGACAGTTGGTATCATAGCACTAGGTTACATAGGTCTCACGAGTCATGAGCAAGCTTAGTAGAGTCTAAAGGATCGGTACGGAGACGTCTGTACTTATCTCTCAGAGACTATGGAGTTTAGGAATAATTTCACTTCTATTCTACTCGATCGTGCGATTTTATTCTATCTTTGATGATTGAATTCTTCTATTCTTGTCCTCTCGCAAATGGCGACAACACGCACTACGTCTACAATCGGACAGGAGCCAGAGCCCCCAGTGACAGCTACGACTAGGGGAAAAGGTCGAGGCCGAGGTCGTGCTAGAGGTAGAGGCTGAGGCCGTGCTAGAGGTCGAGGCCGAGGCCGAGGTAGAGCTCAGTCCAGAGCTCGAGCAACTGCACCTGTTATAGAACCTCAGGTGGAACTTTAGGAGGAGGTTCCAGTTCAGAATGTACCAGTTGGTCCAGTTCAGGTCCCGGAAAGATTCAGAGACACTCCAGTACTTCAAGACACTCTAGTCTATTTGGTAAGTCTTAGGGAGGGCGTGGCCCAGAATGGTATATTTCCAGTGGCACCAGCCGTCTCACAGGCTGGGGGAGGAGCACAAACTCACACTACTCCCGCTCCGGAGTAGATGGCTCCCTAGAATCAGGCTCCAACAGCCCCGCCAGTTGGGGTAGTTCAGCCAGTTGTTGCGGCATAGATCGGTGATGGGCCCGCCATATCTTTTGAGGCCTTATTAAGACTGTATAAGTTTACTAAGCTCTTTCCAGTTCACTTCAGTGGTACACCTTCTGAGGACCCACAGGATTATCTTGACCGCTGCCACGAGGTGCTGCGGAACATGGGTATAGTTGAGACCAATGGGGTTGATTTTGCTGTATTTTAGATGACGGATTCCACCAAGAGGTATTGGAGAGATTATACATTGATCCGACCAGTCGGATCGCCTGCACTTATATGGGAGCAGTTCTATCAGGTATTTTTGGAAAAGTTCATCCCTATCACACTAAGAGAGGAATTCCGCAAGCAATTTGAGCGTCTACAGTAGGATAGTATGATTGTTACTCAGTACGAGTCTCGTTTTGTGGATTTGGCCCGTCATGCTTTCCTTTTACTACTTACGGAGGGAGAGAGAGTGAGGAGGTTTATTGAGGGACTCATTCACCCTATATGACTTCAGATGGCCAAGGAGACCGGAAGTGAGATTTCTTTTCAGGCGGCTGCTAATGTCACAAGAAGGATCGAGATGGTTCTTGCACGGGAGAGAGGGCAGAGGTCCGATATGAGGCCTCGTAAGGTGGTGCCTCGTCTGGAGGCAGAGGTAATTTTGGTAGGGGCCATCCTACCAGACCGTTTCATTCAGCACTTCATGTATCTCCCAGTTCTTCAACGAGTCACGATCCTATTATGCCTTACTCTGGGCAGCCAATATTCAGTGTGCATTCAGCTCCTATCAGTGCATCACCACTCCAGAGTTACTACAGTGGTTATCCGGCCCATTTGGGTCAGCTTCAGTAGCCACGGCATCAGGATGGGTGTTATGAGTATGGAAACATTGGTCGCATTAGGAGGTATTGCCCCAGATTGGCGAGTAACAGATCTCGGTGAGATTCTCGTGCCATTATACCGGCACCGGTTGCTTCACCGCCTACTCAGCCAGCTATAGGTAGTGGTCAGGCAGCTAGAGGGGGAGGTCAGGCTATTAGAGGTGGAGGTCAGGCCATTAGAGGTGGAGGTCAGCCCGTTAGAGGTGGAGGCCAGCCAGTTAGAGGCCGTCCCAGAGACGCAGTTCAAAGTGGTGGGGCCTAGTCCCGATTTTATGCTTTTCTAGCTAGTCTTAAGGCTGAGTCATCTGATTCTGTGATCACAGGTATTATTCCAGTTTGCCATAGAGATGCTTCAGTTCTATTTGATCCAGTATCTACTTATTCCTATGTGTCCTCCTATTTTGCTTCATATTTGGTTGTGCCTTGTGATTCTTTGAGTGCTTCTGTGTGTGTATCTACACCGGTGGGAGAGTCTATTATAGTAGATCATGTCTATCATTCGTATGTGGTTACTATTGGTAATCGTGAGACTAGTGTGGATCTTCTACTTCTTGATATGGTAGATTTTGATGTCATCTTGGGTATGGATTGGTTGTCCCCTTATCATGCTATAGTGGATTGTCATGCCAAGACAGTGACCCTAGCTATGCCGGGGTTACCTCGGTTATAGTGGAAAGGAACTCCTGGTCATTCTGCCAGCAGGGTTATTTCTTATATGAAAGCTCGGCGTCTGGTAGAGAAAGGGTATCTAGCCTATTTGGCTTATATTCGAGATCCCAATGCGGATGCTCCTTCTATGGACTCAGTACCAGTTGTTCGTGAATTTCCAAAAGTATTTCCTGCAGATTTGTCGAGGATGCCACCCGACAGAGATATTGACTTCTGTATTGATTTGGCTCCGGGCACTCAGCCCATTTATATTCCACCATACCGTATGGCCCCGCCAGAGTTGAAAGATATGAAAGAGCAGTTACAAGGCTTGCTTGATCAGGGATTCATTAGACCTAGTGTCTCGCCCTGGGGTGCACCAGTATTATTTGTAAAGAAGAAAGATGGCTCTATGCGGATGTGTATAGATTATCGGTGGTTGAACAAAGCCACTATCAAAAACAAATATCTGCTACCAAGAATTGATGACTTATTTGATCAGCTTCAGGGTGCCAAGGTATTTTCGAAGATCGATTTGAGGTCTGGTTACCATCAGTTGAAGATTAGGGCATCTGATGTCCCTAAAATAACTTTTCGAACTCGGTATAGGCATTACGAATTCCTATTGATGTCATTTGGGTTGACAAATGCCCCAGCAGTATTTATGGATTTGATGAATCGGGTGTTCAAGCCTTATTTGGATTCTTTTGTGGTTGTATTCATTGATGATATCTTGATTTACTCCAGTAGTCGAGAGGAACATGAGTAACATCTTCTAAGTGTGCTTCACACCTATAAGAATAATCAGTTATATGCCAAGTTTTCAAAAAGTGAGTTTTGGTTAGACTTAGTTGCCTTTTTAGGGCATGTTGTATCGGCAGAAGGCATAAAGATGGATCCTAAGAAGATTGAGGCTGTTCAGAATTGGACTAGACCTACTTCAGTTACAGAGATCAGAGTTTCCTGGGTTTAGCAGGTTATTATCGTCGGTTCGTGGAAGGGATTTCATCTATAGCATGCCCATTGACCAGATTGACCTAGAAAGGTGTCCCATTCAGATGGTCAGACGATTGTGAGTTGAGCTTTCAGAAGCTCAAGATCGCTTTGACTACGGCACCAGTGTTGGTATTACCTACAAGTTAAGGATCATATACGGTATATTGTGACGCATCTCACATTGGTCCTGGTGCAGTATTAATGCAAGATGGCAAGGTAATTACATATGCGTCGCGGCAGTTGAAAGTTCACGAGAAGAATTATCTTGTTCATGACTTAGAATTGGAA